>APFE030516507.1:6223-18339 GCA_000404065.3 Pinus taeda | reverse complement strand
AAAAGGGATTTTTGATGCCTTGGAAGGATTTTTAAAGGTACTTGGGAGGATTTTGTGCTTTGTGAAGGAGTCAGAAAGCGTTAGAGGAAGGACTTATGGAGTGATGAAGGGTTTTGTGCATCAGAAGGAGTCCAAAATGCATGAGAAAATGGTTTGAGGGGGGAAATGAGGGTTCTTGCTGAGTTTCAAATAAACTTAGCAATTCCCAAGTGTACTTTATGGTTATTTTTCAACCAGGGGTAGGGATAAGTATATTGGGGAGTTATTAAACATAGTTTTAATAGGGGAAGGGGAGATAGATAGGGAGCTACATAGTAAAATCAGTAGTTAATATGACAAGTGATAAGAAAACACTAAGTATGTGAATCTCAGGCTATCAGGGGGAAAATGATTCGTAAAGGGAATGAACATTCCTTGAGTAAAGCAGATCTTTACCAAGGAAAATCGATATGAAAATGATGAAACTAAGAGATATCAAGCAGATCTTGACCTCTTTTAGGGGAGTTAGTCAATGATTTAGGGAATAAGGAAGAAGGGGGAAGTTAGTCATGCCTCACTTGAAGTCCTTCAAATGAAAACTGCATGATAATTGTGACTTGAGTAGATATGACATTTGAAAACATGAAATTGATCACAAATCAACATTTTGCAACCTCAAACTACCTACCCAGCCTACTTACCTAGCATTTTTTCTTCTTCTTGGTTTGGGTGTACTTAGATTTGCAGACCCAGCTTTTCATCATTTTCTTCTTCTGTCCTCCTATCTAAAAACTACCCTTATTTCTTCCAAGGGCCCAGATTAAGCAGTTGAGCTCCTTAATTCTCTACCTGTCTAAGAATCTTCCAAGATTAAGTTGTTTGGTCAGATGTTCATTCTCTACATTCTAAAATAAGAAATTGAAACCTAGGGAGACCAAGATTGAACTGTTTGGACCTCCCTTTAACTAAAAATTCTTCAAAAACGGAATAGCACATCAAAATTGGAACACAACAACGGCATTTAGGCTAGCACACTCTCATGGCCTCCTTCTTTGGTCTTTGTAGCAAATATGGAACATTGCAGCATGCAAAGGATGACATATTTGGCATGTAAAAATGTCAATCATGAAAGATGAGTAACCTGTTGCAGCAGGAGGCTAACATCATGAAGAAAACTTAAAACATGAAACCAAAACATTGAAAGGAAGCATAAATCAATCAAGAATACACCAGCCATTGTTAAAGGAGTTCACCCCTCCTAGGTTACATCTCCTTGGATCAGCTCTAAAGGCATGAGCCCTTCTCATTATGCTCAATATCTACAAAAAAGAGTACATAAACTATTGAAATGGAATTGCTAGTTTCTCCTTCAAAGAAAAAACTTCTGTAAAAGTTCTCACTCCATACACATGTTAACCTACATTCAAATGTGTAAACCTTCAACAAGCACATATATCTTACACCAAGACCCCATACTCCAACTTCAAAGACCATAAACAGTACCACAATCCACTTGAAACACATAAACAAGTCTCTTCTCCAAAACACATATAGAGAAAAGAAGAAATAAAGCTACAACATTGATGTAATGGCTACTGCAGAAAGCACATGGAGGCTGGAAGACCCCTATAAGGTCATCTCCATCTTCAAACTCATCCATAAAGTGAACCAACACTCTGGTTGACCATGGCACCTATAGGCTTCACCTTTCAGAAAACCGATCTAGAAGTGCTCCTTTTATCCTGAAATCTATTTCAATGAGTTTGTAATGCTAAAATATGGCTATCTAGCCTCCTTTTGCATCCCATTTGGTTGAAAATTTCCTTAGTTATGACTTTTTTCAATGTTTCCACAATTTTCTCCTCTAAAGCTGGCTCACTACCACTTAAATTCATTATCTGGAGTCAATTTTGGCAGTTCCACTGAAATCGGTGGTCCCACCATCTTTCCTTCCTATCTCGCAATTAAGGCCGAGTGGTCACATACAAAATTGTTGGTTAAGAAGAAAAGGTGACAGTTCTGCAGCTCTGTCAAAAATCACAATCGACATTTTCCATTGGCATACACACTCTTACATGAGGCGCTCTATGGACCCGCCGGGATTATTAAATACAGTGTATAAAATATTAGATCCAAAACGCATCGCAATTCACAATCAGCGGAATTTTGTGGGCTTACAGCTTGTGAATCAGGTGAGCGATTGTGATTCAGAGGATCTGAAGAGTTATAAAATACAACTCTGAAATGATATCGTGTTGACAAATCACATTGGTGGAGTCCCTCAGTGACACTTATATCGGAGGGGTGCTAGTGTGATATTCGATTGTGATTATTGCAAATCGCGACCTGACTCTGCGATTGCGATATATCACATCACAACCCTGACTACTCTGAGGACCAATTCTTTAAATCCTCCGATATACAATATGTGATATTGCAAATCACAAATCGACACTTCTGGGGACCGATTATTAAGCCACAACCACTGTTTTTTCCCTTATATGCAATATGTAGGACCTAATGGCAACTTGCCACTTGGCGCTTCCCCATTCGTCCTCTGAAGTTATCATGCATTTCCTTTTTACTACGTTAAAATGTCGACATGGCACCCCTGGATGACATGACATGTAACATACTAGTGGAGGTGGCATAGCCACTTTTATTATCGATGTACCAAAGTTATTTTTAGCTCATCGATATAAGTTTGTTTGAGTGTGTCAAAATGAGTTCTTTTAAGGTTTCAAAAGATGGGTAAATTTTCCATTGAGCTTGGATAAGAAACTTTTGATTAATCACCAAATGGTGGGGATGGTGAGGGTGCTTAAAAGGTAAGGTTTCTATCAAGTTTCAATGCAAATAAGATGGAGGGAATTAAGTAAGTTTTTTAATACCATCTATATGAGTGAAAATTACGTATTGATGAAAAATATTCTCATGGTCATAAAAATATTATCCATTTCGTCCATTGAAAGCATAATTCTTTGTACTTTCTGAAATATAAGTCTTTTCAACCCACCAATGAAATATTTCAATCATTTGTCATGGGAAAGGGTTAGGCGAGGTGTTGAATAATATTTTTAATACTGTTAAAAGGATATTTCCTTGAAAATGGCTTAAATTTTATGGATTCCGTAGTGTGCACTCTTTTATGCCATCATACGTCTACTGGAACATCATCACGACATTTGTATAGTTAAATCATTGTGTTCTAATTTGTTTTCTTATCACATTCCTTGAAACATTTTCTCTTTGTAATGCATTGCATTGAAGATTACTTCGGTAGAATACATTACATGTCTCCAAATTTTCCTTTGATTTAATGCAAAAATATGGGGCAAAAGTTTGTGTCACTTGGAAAGTATTTACATGAAATACATATTGTACCACATTAAAAACAAATTCCTACAATATGAAAATTTTTATCAAGTTCTAAAATTTTTTTAAGTGTTGTTGAGTATAGCACCCCTATATATTTTTGGTGTGATACATCGAACTGCAACAAAATTCCCTTGATATGATACACAAACTTCCTCAATATCCTTCTAAATCCTAAGGTCTACTCTATGGCGATAATGTTGTATCACATAGATATTTTTTCTAGGTGATACACCATTTATTACACCTAAATGATCTTCATGTAATAAGCCCTATATTTAACAATATTTATTTTCATGCATTACATTAACTTCCCAAAGTTTTCTCAAAATTTCTAAGTGTTTCAACAAAACTCAAAGATTTAAATCACTACAGAAGAAGAGTTGGCAAGATTACATCTAAGTATATAGTCTCATTTATAAAATAATGGAAAATTGCATACTACAAGTTCTTATATGAGTTATTTTGTCATATAGATAGAACTAGTGTACAAAGGGTGTTTTCTTAATGCATGCAATTACAGGTTCCCTTATCATAATAGCTATTATTTACATGTGTAACACACACTTTTTTAAGAAACTTAATGTAAGAGTTATTATGTCTATGTATATTTATACACATATTCACTTGGATATTATTCCTTTTTATGTATAAAAACTTATTCTTTTCATAGAAATTAGCAAGATAATCGTTATTTATAAGCATATAAGCACATATTCTCTTCAAGTAAAATAATATTTTGTGCATAAACACATTTTGTTTCAAATAATATAGCCAATATAACTACGTACATAAACACATCTTCTACTTCTTCTAGGAATAAAAAAAATAAACAATTATTCTTTTCAAGATTTTATCATAATTACTTATCTTTTTCAAGCACAACTTCTTCTCCATTAAGTTTCAACTATGAACATGTTTCCCTTTTTCTCCCATACAATCACTCAACTGCATAGCCTTCTCTATCGTAGAGATTATAAGATGAACATGGTAATCCTTCTAGAAGATTTCAAGGCACGTCATTATCGTATGGTGCACAGAGATATGAAAAAGACCAATGAACATGCATGGGAGTCTTCTGACCAAGGAGAGTAAAGCCATATATATTTATCACATGCACCTCTTCCATTCTTTGACCATGAAAGGCATCATAGCTAATATCGACCTCTGGAATATATTTTGTATTTGCAGAGACTTGCAATTGTTAAATACAACAACCCTGTGGAATGAAAACAAGTAAGAATACCTTGCACAAGTCACCAAGGATCAACGACCTAGTGACCTCCATCGATTTTAGTTTGTATCACTAGACAATGGGCCACGGTTTAGAGAATATGTGTATTCAGTCTTCCACAATGAGCCAAGGCACAACCATCCAGTGAACTAGTTCTCGTCGAACCGAGATTCCACCCCACGTGCCATCACTAACCAATTTGATATACATATAAATATATTAATCTTTGCCTTCCCAAAGAAACTGTGAATGGATTTCTACTACATACGCTGCCCTCAAAAAGGCCTCCCCCCGAATCATTTTCTTGGATCCCCTAATATGGTTACCATATGGTAATTACCAGTCAATCCATAACCAATTCTTGGTTCAAAACTGATCATAGGTAGTTCAAACTATTTTTGAAAACCCTAACAGACTCTCGATATTAAGTAACCAGAAGTATGTTAATAATTTACTTTAAGTTAATAATTTAGATATGCCATGAAGGCTAGCTGGGATATTACAATTTCCCTTGTGCAAGCATCCCCTCAGACTTTGGATCTGGCTTGGGGGTGGTCAAATGCAAGAACTATTGCAATGTAGCTGGGCTATGGTTGGGTGGAGAGTGAAAGTCCCATATTTAGTTTCTAGCTAATCTAACTCATTCCTATTAGTATAAACATTTATGCATATTTGATTTATGGATGATGACTATGCTTGTTATGTTATTGGTCGATATGTGGTTTTGTATGATTCATGAAAGAGTGCTTGAATAATTTTGTAATCATGGTTGACTAGATGTATTAATTGTTCATGATCGTAATGAATTCCTGAATGGTCTGATTGTTGCCATCAACATGAATTGCAGGATCACTTACATGATTGTGATTGATTGTATGAAGTTCACTCAATTAAATTGTTATTTTATAAGTTCTCAACTGTCTTATATGTTTTTTAATTAGGAAACTCATTGTCATACCCATCATTGTAGGTTACCTTACATGTTATGAGTTTAAGTATATGGCTTTTGAAATAAACACTTGGTTATAGCTTATAGTCACTAGTTTATAAATGTTGTGGTGATTCTATGGCTTTATGCACACATATATATTATTGTAACTTAGAATTGTAATCAATGGTAACTCCTAAGATTCATTGTTTTAACATGGCACAATGCTCCTAAGTGTATTTTATCTAGCCTAGGCCTTTATCTCCAAGAAATGATCATTATCGACAAATTCCCTTGATCTTAATAAATCCTTGTAAAAATCCCAAATTTTCCTAATTTCCTTTATTCTTCCGACTTACCTCAAAAAATATAGTGGTCTAGGGCATCCGAGAGTTGCAAGGTCTGGTGCTCTTGTGTGGAGGTTAGATGACCACAAGACCATATTTCCCTTTTAAGAGTTGGTGAAATATGGGGTTGGCCTCACATGGGGTGTTTTCATTAGTCTATTAGAACCAAATTTCTATCAAGAATAATTATAATAGAGAATACTCACAAAAGAATGAGGTGGAAAACTTAGGCCCCGTACCTAAGTAGACATGTCACTGGCCATGTGGATACCATTTAAAATGCTTACCACCCATCATTGTGCCTCTTGTGAATCACACTCACTCAACATACCTTCTGATGGAAAAGGGACCGAATCAACTAAGGTTCTAAAATGGAACCTTACCACCACCCACTACTCACTGCCCATCACTACAGAATGTGCATTAAAAACAATGTAACAAGGGACAAAAGAGTTGTTTGAGATGATGGAGGTTCCAACTCACCGTAATGTGTGGTTGAGCCAACACCCATTGCCATAACCTTGTTGGTGGAATATCAGGTATGAGCTATGCCGACGAGGAGGGAGCCAATCTGAAGTGATGTTGGGCTATGGACCCCACCAAGGTCGACATATGACCCAAAATAAATATGATGGGAAAATTCCTACAAACACATATATTATAGGGTAATCACCTTATGGGCCCCACACTCGAGATGATGTGGCAATGGACACGTGGAGGCCACATAGGTACTTGTGATGAGGTGGACCCCTTCTTTTTGATGTGGCAGTTCCATGTGGGCCACACATGGATGTCATGTGGCATCTCAATGTTGATGTGGCCTGATATGATTTGGTGGCCTACAAATGGGAATAAATTTTCATCTGAAAGTGAATTTAAGATAAGTTTTATGCCATGGGAAATCTTTCGATGAGAAAAATGTAGTGGTGGTATCATATTTGATATTTTACGAATTTAGTCTAAGAGGATTTTGTGACCCCATCTCCATAATAGACCTTAGAGGAGACCTTAGAGTTTGAGTTGAAGTAATCGGGTAAGACCTCTCATTGCAATCGAGGTCCAATTGTTTTTTGTTTGAAGGAAAAAAAAAAAAAAAAAAAAAAAAAAAAAAAAAAAAAAAAAAAACACTTTTGCACTCCAGTATTACATTATAGAATTATCATATAATAGAAGGGATTCCAAATTTGAAGTACTTGTTGATGCATTACATGGTAGAAAGTGACTGATAAGTATCCCCATTTAAACATGGAATCATAATCATTCTCTGCAATGATAAATATTTGAGATAAAGCACGCCACATAGGGTATTGTATGTCGTCTCACCCAACTCTCATTTAATACAATGATTTTGGAGTTAATGACCCCAACTCGTAACACCAATAACTACAATCTCCACAAGAAATTTAGACGTCATTCATTACAATCGAGATTTAATACTTAAGAACCAACACCAACCACTGAGTATACAACTTTCTTGTCACTCTTAAGACATAGTAAACACAACAACTACAATGCATTTCACTACAAACCATTGTAAAATTAATTTATTACTTCAAAACATATCACCATTATTCTATTTTATGTGTTGGTATTCTTATTTTTTTTTTAATTTCTTTCTTTTAAGTCTAAAGACCTATCGAGCAAGCAAAAATAAAATTACATCATCATGTGTCATCATTTTTTGGCACAATTTTCCCTATACTAACAATATTTAAGCATAGATGAATGTACTGAGAGTAGAAAAGAATACATGAAGGGACAAATTAAACAATTAGAGAGATGAATAACCTAAATCGGGGCTCATCCTCAAGACAAACTTTTTCCCTTTCCTTTTCAAAAATCTTGGTCCAACCTTTTGTAGGTAATTTGATCAAAGTGCTTTTCATATTATCATTATGTGCTAAGAGAGATTCCTTATCATATTTCGAAGAAGTCGAATCATGAGCCCATTTCAATATACCTAGAGAAGCATTATTGTTCAATATCTTTGTTCTTGTTGAAGGAGCACGGTCTGTTGAGCCCTAAAACTACATCTCTCCTACACACTTTCCTAGACTTTTTCCCCTCACTAGTACCTCATAAGCTATCAAACATCATTACATATTGATTCTAAAATAGCATTTAAGTGGTTTTCTAACTATGTTTTTGTGTTTGTTATTTGACTTAGATTTTGCTTATTAGTTGCGGAATGTAGCGACTTTCCGAAGCTATTTTTGTTATCTCTAGGTTGCAGGTGTCACCAAGCAAACGAGGCACGTGGGAAGTTCAGGAATGATCTGGACATGGATTAGGTCCTATTGGTTCAGCCAAATTCGCAGAGGAATCCCTTGGTCAAACGGTGGTCAAACGAAGAGTTCTACGGCAAACAGGTCTCTGTTTTCAAACACATGAAGGGTCCGAGACCATTCCTAGATCCATGGTTTCATTTTTGACAGCTGTAGACTGCCTCCACGACGCAAATCCAGCAGACACCTTTTGATAGATTGAATGATCTTGGAAACCATCATGCTAAGCTCACGGATGCTGTCTTTTTATGTGTCCTCTCTTGAAGGTGTTTCATAGGAAAACAATTATGTAATTTCCCTTATAAATAACACGTTTCCAAACGCATAGAGCTAGTTAATTTTTGATGTCGTTTTGTTGTTAGTCATTGTATTGTGCCGTGAATTGGTCCTGTTGTTGTAACGAGAGGATTCTTCCTCTGTTTTGCAATATAACAAGTCTCTGTTTTATATGACTATGTGAGCATAATTCTAGACTGATAGCATGTTGACCAAGGCCATGCAGAGGGCCCCTGCTGGCTGAGGTTTTGTTTTTTTTTATTTCTGTAAAGTTTTTATGTGTTGTTTCCTTATTTCCATTGCACATATTTCATAGTTTGTTCATCTGTGTATATTTCACAGGTTAGTTATGATGTTAACATTTCATTCCTGTACATGATTTTTCAAGTATTGTATATTTTTGCTAGCAATGATCAGTGTGTGTTTTAGGATAGGCTAGGCCTAGGCATTTTCATACAATTTTTACAATAACTAGTGACATGAGATTAGCCTCTCTGCTGACTTTGTTTTTCTTAGCTTTTCAATTTTAGTTATGCTTTGATTTTAGTCTTATTTACTTGCTTTGTTAGTTAGTTTAGATATCAAATTTCTCATATCATTGACGTTATCTCCAGAGCCATAGCTTAACCCCGAAAAGACTACTTAGCAAGCTATCAGACTATGAATGATGTGATTTTATTTTAGTTTTATTTTTCTGCAATTAGATATCAAATTTCTCATATCATTGACGTTATCTCCAGAGCCATAGCTTAACCCCCAAAAGACTACTTGGCGAGCTATCGGACTATGAATGATGTGATTTGATTTTAGTTTTATTTTTCTGCAATTAGATATCAAATTTCTCATATCATTGACGTTATCTCCAGAGCCATAGCTTAACCCCGAAAAGACTACTTGGCGAGATATCAGACTATGAATGATGTGATTTTATTTTAGTTTTATTTTTTTGCAATTAGATATCAATTCATCATGTTATTGATGTTATCTCCAGAGCCATAGCTTAACCCCAAAAAGACTACTTTGCGAGCTATCAGACTATAAATGAAGTGAATTGATTTTACTTTTATTAGTTTGCAGTTTTTGACTTGTTTGAGTGCAGTAGCTTAACTTATTTTTCTGTATTTAGATGAGCAATAGAGATAGTGATTTCATGATCAGTAGTTCATCATTTGTTTGATTTTAATAGCAGCACATTTCCATTCTTGTTTAAGTGTTAGTTTCATTACTAGTATGTTTTGAGATCCTCTGAAGTGTTAAGCTCTGGAAATCATCATAAAGGACATAATTTCCTTAAAATCTATATCCATAGTTACCTTCTAAAATATTCTTAAAACTCAGGCATAGGATTCCATTCACATTAGGAGATAAACGAAGATAAAACCCCCAAAACAAAATAAAAATTGAAAACAATAAAAAGTAAGAAAGAGGTTGGCTTGCACATATAGTGCGCCACACTTCATCAGTTTACGACTCCCCGATTGATAGTTAATGTAGCAATTTATGACATACTAAATTGACTAAAAATTTTGGCGTTGTTGCTGAGGAAGTGTAACTAGGTAGCTGATCTCTTACATAAAAAAAAAGGAAAAGAAGGGAAAAATTGATAAATTCTTGAAGTATGCTCCCCTCTTGCACCTAGTGTGATATGGAGGATCAGAAAAGAGAGTTATTAGTTCAATAATTTCTTGATTATGCTCTCTTCTTGCACCTAGTGTGATCTGGAAGATCAGAAAGAGAATTATTAGCCCGACTTGAAAGAAAAATAAAAAATAAAAAATGACATGCATAGAGCAAGAGATTCTAGGGGAAGGTTTATAGCTAGGGCCAAGAGTTCGATTTTCACAACTCCAGCTACTTCAAAGCCTAGACAAGATTCACCTCCATCTACTCCCAACCTTAGGATTCCTAGAATTCAATGAGCAGCAGCTGAATTAGGAGATTCTCCCACACTATCTACTAAATCTGATTTAGGTGAAGAACCTTTCTTCACTTCTACAGGGGAACATATTGTAATCAGAGAAGTAGAATCACCTAAAGAAGAGGGAAAGGGAGAAACTCTCTCTCATCCACCATTGATAGAAGAACCAGAAGACTCTGAGGAAACTATCATGACCGAGGAAGTAGTAGATGGATTTGGAGGAGTAGGTAGAGGTAGAGGAAGAGGAAATAATGGAGGCAACAATGGTGGAGGTAGAGGTAATAATGGGGGAAATAGGGAAGGAGATAATTCATTTGGATTCCCTATAGTTGATGAGGAAACCCATGCAAAAATGAAAAACATTTCACCATCTGTCCTCCCAAACTTTTATGGGTTGCGAAGTGAGGATCCTGAAACATTTTTATTTGAGTTTGAAGTCTTGTGTCGAACCTATGACTATATGGAAGACTCTCAAAAACTCAAACTGTTTCCTTCAACATTGAAGGGAGCTACTTTGAAATGGTTCATGGGATTAGTCACTCAATCTATTAGGACTTGGAATGACATGAAAAAAACATTTTTGGATAGATACTTGGACTATTGTATGCCCACCAATCATAAGGATGAGGTATTCAAAATGATGCAGAAAGAAGATTAAAACTTTGAGGATTTACTTGAAAGATTTCAATACAACTTAAAGAGAGTGAAAATGAGTAATTTAGACGAGGAAACCTTGAAAGCCCTTCTATTGAAAGCCATTAGAGATGAATGGATAGATATTTTAAACATGATGGAGAAGGGAGACATTTCTCAACTTCCACTTCGTGAGATAGCAGAATTATGTGTCCATCTCTCTAGGAGAAAATCTAAAACGGGAAAAGGGCCTAGAGATCCTTCTCTTATTAGAGCAAACAAATCTGCAACTGGATTGGTAAGTAGGGCAGAGATTGGCAATATGCTTGATGAGTTCAAAACTAATATTCTAGGGAGCTTTAGTGAACAATTAGATACCCTTAAAATACAAAACAAGCAGAAAACAGAAGTTGATGCCTTGGCCATCTTTTGTCCAAAATGTAGAAAACAAACATGCTCTAAGGGAATGCCCCTTGGATGAAAAAGTTGTAGAAACATGTATGATTTTCTCAGAAAGTCATGAGACCAAGGATTGTCCTTCAATTCCTGGGCTCAAAGCTGCCTTTCAAGAAGATCCAAATTCAGTAAAGTCCCTTTGTTTTCTTTCAAGAAGACATTGGCAAGGGCAACAAAATCAAGGATTTAACAACCCTATGAACTTTCAACGCCCGCCAAATTGGAATTCTTGGCAACAACCTTGGCCCTAACCTCAAAATTCATATCAATCATGGGCACAAGGGATGCAAAATCCTTATGGGAGATTTGCTCAATTTTATCAATATCCTCCATCTTTTCAAAATCAACAAAATCCATAACTTCCAAATCAAAATCCACAACTTTCATTGCCATTTCCACAACAACAACCTTCTCAACAAAAACCAAATCCTCAACTCTTGCTTCCATCTCAACAAAAGACAAATCAATTACTAGCTCAGCCATTGCCAAATCCCAACAATAAAAATCCTCAGAATGCTTACATGGTAGAAGGACAACAATTTCCTACCTATATGATCGCTCCTCTTAATGATGTTCAACTCAGATCTAGTAGAGTTTTAGAAAAACCTTCTATAGATGTTCAAGAGCAAGATACCTCTGAGGAGGATTCTCTTAAAGTCAATAAAGGTTCTGAGGAAGCATCTCT
>APFE030516504.1:0-13267 GCA_000404065.3 Pinus taeda | reverse complement strand
ATCAAAAGATAATTAGTTAACTTTCCACACATTCTTTTTCCACACATTCTTTTTCGTTCCTCCATTCAGGAAAAAAAATTATTCGATATAATAGATATTTCCCTATTTCCCTATTATATTTCCCTATTATATACATCGAAATACAATAATTTAAGAATAATAGTCAAATTTCTTTGAAGAAGAGCCTTCTCATATTCTATACCTTCTTTTAAAATAAAATTCATTTGGCCACAATCTTCATTTTATACTTTCAACTTAGCGATATGATTTGTGTTTTCTCCCTATAAACCACTTCATGCCAATTAATAATATCCACCAACTTCCACTAAAAACAATAGAATAAAATAATAATAATTCCTAAAAAGGTGACTTTACATATTAAATTCAACTTATGTAGAATTTCCATATTTTTATATTGAAATGTAATATCAAAATGAATATTAATTACTTCTCTGCTTTATAAAAAATGTTAATGAATATTCTTTCACCCTGCTTTTTCTTCGATCATTTACTAGTCACATGAATTGTGATGATATAATCATTGTATTCTATCTTCGGGAGTTGTGAACTAAACCATTTCATATATTAAATTATTTAAAACATTTAATAAGTTAATTTATGTTAAATTAAGGAAAATAATTTTTATCTAGATTAGTTTATTATGGAGTAAATTATTACAAATAATAAATATAACTAATTAAATTAAACTATGTAATTTTGATTTAAATTACTTATTATAAAATTATAATATGGTAAAAGTATTGTTTCAAAATCTACCATATAAATTATGAAAATATGGATATCTACTCGTATTAGGGTAACATCTTTTTTTAGACCATGGAAACACTAATATTTTTTTAAAGGTTTTAATAGATGATTTATAGTGATGTTTTTGGAGTGAATTGTCAATTTATAATACAAATATAAATAATATCAAATTAAATCATTAATAAAAAACTGAATTGTTAAGATTTATTTAATTATAAAAAAAATGTTATTTAAAAATATACATTTTTCATTATTTATTTATTTATTTATTTTATAATAAAAACATAAGTATTGTAATGCTTTATATTTGAAATTTTATAAATAACAAGTTAGTTGAATTATAAATAACTCTATAGTTAACCAATTTTAAAAGTTTCTACATATCATATGTAGGTTTCTTTCTATGAGAAATTTTCAATAGTATAATTGTCATTTAAATTGAAAGTAAATGTCCATGACATTATAAGCCTTATTGATACTATATTTTTTCATAAATAGGATACATGTACACAAGTTTATAAGGTTAAGACAAAATAACTCAAACAAAAATGACCAACCCAAATAAGAAACAACTCATAACACACAAAAAAAACCCTCAATCTGGGAAAGATTTCATTATCATAGTAACATGATCTACATTAATAAATATACTATTGTGAAAAGAGAATCATTTGCATAAGAGTTCTCCATAGTTTATTATCTACAAATGAATGTACATGCCCTTTAAATTGAGATTGTGAACCAATTGACTGCTAAGCCATACTTCATAGATCAAACATTATTAACATCATCGAGTAGATGAAATTCATATCACTTTATTCCTGACTCTCTCTCTCTCCATGTTTCTGATGCAAGCCTGGCGTGCAATACCTAGGATTTTTCTTTTACCATGAATTTAAGAATGCATTTAAGTCACTGCCCAATTAACACTCCAATCTGGGCAATTTCATACTCTGGAAATCTCCATTCATATGCGGAAGCTTGTTTCAAATTCCTCTGTGAACACCATGCACAATCAATAAAGCGCCCTCTCTTTGCGCAACTTTGATCAACACTTTCACTCTTCAGCAGCAACTTTTATTATGGAAATTATACAAAAAAAATGCAGTCCTCCTTTCGTTTGTTTGCAGTTCGAACTCCGATTAGAACACATAAGAAACAACAACGTCTTTTCCTATTACGCCACCAATCTTATTACTCCGGCACAACGATTGAAATACAACCTCTTCCGCAGAACAATGAACCCCATCTCCAGCAAATGCAAAAGTTTATGCAAAAGTCCTCACGGTGGAACCAGTTGTGGAGGTCTTCAGAACCATGGAAAGAAGCTTCCGATGCACTCTTACAGGCGGTTATTTGCTCTTGGGTGAATCCTTCTACGGATATCTCAATACTGTTGGAATAAAACTGAATTACAGAGATTTAATGTATTAACCAAAGCCTTCTACAAGCTCGACCGGTTCAATGAAGCATCACGCGAGATCACAATGAAATTCGATCAAAAAGACAATGAATTGACATGCATATACAACTTATAAAAATTGATAATTCCATTAGCTGGAGAACACAGTGACAGTCGAAGCCTCTTCCGCCCACCGTCTCCCTTCTCTGCTTCGTCATCATGGCATTGTTTTTCCAACACATGGAGGTAAATGCTTTTTAATTGTAACGCATGGAGGCTTCACGAAATATAAAAATCACCGTTCCACAATTCAATACACACAGTCAAGAAAGCATGCCGAGAAATAAAAAGGCCATTCAAGCCTTTAAACACACATTTAATAATTTATTGGATTCAACAGGAATCGCTTACTTATGAAGACGTGGAGAGAAAAATTATCATCAATCTTTGGCACACCTCCCCTCTCTGAGCTTGGTGACCAATCTCACACAAATTTAATAATGGCATGATTGCAGAAAATCAAATATTGTATTCAAATACATACTACTTACATAAAACCTCCTACTTTGGCCTGAATTTCGATCATTTGGCCCTTTACAAATTTCTAAAGGCTTACAGAGCCTGCTCTCAATCTCACACTCACTCTCTCTGATCTTCAATGTCTTTGAGGATTCCTAATTTATAAAACTAAGCATGATCTAGAATCACTCAACTAAAAGCTCTAAGAGTCTACATGCAATGTATACATATGGTAAAAAGCATCTTGAGGCTTTTCCCATCTTTTTCCTTGTTCTAAAATAGAAAAGTTTTCCTTATCCCATAATGATCCACATTCACTGCTTTAGGCCTAAAACACTCCCTATTTCCTATTTTTTCATTTATTTACTTTGGAAACATCTAATTAATCACACTGACTTGTAACTTAGGGAAATAATTCTAGAATGCTTGACCCCCTATGACTATTATTTACAATAATTTCTCCTGGGTTGAATGCTCCCGCATCAGACTCCCAAGGTAGAAAAATTTCATGATCTCCTGATCATGTGTTCAAATCTATTTTTTCCTGGATCCCATATCTTGTGCTGCAACTTTCCATTTGTCGCTACTTCTGTTTGTTGTTCCAGGTCTCCACACTTTATGTTGCTTTGCTCTACTAGTTGCACTCTCGCAATCTTCTGTTGTCTTCCTTTTGTTGCTTCTCCTTTGTTTCACTGTTGCTGGGTTATTCCGGGATTCTTTCACCATCACCCACTTCATCAATTCAATTTCTCTGTCTAATAGACTTTCTCCAGCATCTTTAATAAAACCTGTATTCACAAAACAATTGTTAGAATAAAAAACATAAGGCATCAGTGCCTCTTCTGCTGTTACCATTGTTGCCTCAGGTGCCACCATAAATGTCGCCCCACATGTTGCTCTAGCTGTCACTATGGATGTTGCTGCCTCCCAAACTTCCTGTCCCTCTGCAACATTCCTTTGCTTGTCACCTGCAATTTCATCTGCTTCCATGATGTCTTTTTCCTCTTGTTCACTGCACTGAACTTTTTCATCTGTTGCAATCTCCCTGTCATACTGTGGATTCTCCAACAAATATTCTAATAACGCAATTTCTCTATAGCATCGCTGAAGCATATCATCATCACCTGCATTCATACATAAATTATCACCTGTTACTTCCCTTATCTATGCTTCGGACTGATTCTCTTCCTCAACATCCACAAGAACTTCCTCTTGTGCTGTAACAGTTTCACAAGATGGAAAATCCTCCTCAGCACCTGTATTCACATCACAATTGTCAGCTATACAAACACAAGAGTTTACATTATCCAGCTGATCTGGATCTGCCCAATAACTCAAGAAATCATCAATAATCTCCTCCTATGTTTCACCAATGGAAACCTCCTCTGCACCTGCAAACATACACAACTCATCAGTTTTAAAACTACAAGACTTTTTAGTCCTGACTGCTTTCTTCAGCACTTCCTTTTGATCAGATCTGCATGTGGAATCTTCAAATTCCATTCCTGGCTCAAGAACTCTAAGTCCCTTTTTCAACAAGGCAATCAGAATTTGTCTCAACCTCCTTTGCAATTGTCGCCAAATCACTCTTTTTCCCTTCAGTGGGAAGAGCCATTTTCCTTTCTGCTTTTCCTGCTGTTGCAGCCATTCTTCCAGTACCTGCAACTGTGCCTTTATTTCTGCAATATTTCTTTCTCGAACTCCTGCAGTCATCTCATCTCTGTGGAATTTCTCTGAACCTCTTCCTCCTCTAGAAAAATTCCTTCTGCCTCTGGCAGACTGCTTCCTCATGAGTTTCTCACTCACCATGAGTTGTACCAGCCTCTGCAACAACAATCTCTCTTACTACAACTTACCTCACCAATCCTTCCCTCCGGATTTGGTCTTTTGGTAAGTACTTGGTTCACTGCCTCTGGAACCTCTTGAGCACTCCTCTGCTCTCTCTAGGCTATCTCTTCAACTCACCTTCTTCTTCAGGACACTGCACTTGTCCTCCTTATCCAGCCTTCAGCTGAATGCCAGGTTCACTCCCACCTTCTCTGCAACCATAAACTTCAATTATAAATTTCAACTCAAAAATCATCTCACCTTTAAGATCTTGCATGATCTTGTCCTCTTTCCATTTCTGCAATCCTGCTCACTTGAAATTGTGTATGCTGCATATCAAATTTAAAAGTCTGATCTTCAACAAAACCTTCTTCAGTTCTTCATCAAAACCTTCTTGCATTCATTAAAAACAAAACAAACATTCTTCAATGAAAACAGAGCCAGGCTCTGATACCACTTGATGCAATGCTGGCCTGCAATACCCAGGATTTTTCTTTTACCATGAATTTAAGAATGCATTTATGTCACTACCCAATTAACACTCCAATCTGGGCAATTTCATACTCTGGCAATCTCCATTCATATGCGGAAGCTTGTTTCAAATTCCTCTGTGAACACCATGCACAATCAATAAAGCGCCCTCTCTTTGCGCAACTTTGATCAACACTTTCACTCTTCAGCAGCAACTTTTATTATGGAAATTATACAAAAAAAACGCAGTGCTCCTTTCGTTTGTTTGCAGTTCAAACTCCGATTAGAACACATAAGAAACAGCAACGCCTTTTCCTATTATGCCACCAATTTTATTATTCTGGCACAACGATTGAAATACAACCTCTTTCGCAGAACAATGAACCCCATCTCCAGCAAATGCAAAAGTTTATGCAAAAGTACGCATGGTGGAACCAGTCGTGGAGGTCTTCAGAACCATGGAAAGAAGCTTCGGATGCACTCGTACAGGCGGTTATTTGCTCTTGGGTGAATCCTTCTACGCATATCTCAATACTGTTGGAATAAAACCGAATTACAGAGATTTAATATATTAACCAAAGCCTTCTACAAGCTCGACCGGTTCAATGAAGCATCACGCGAGATCACAATGAAATTCGATCAAAAATACAATGAATTGACATGCATATACAACTTATAAAAATTCATAATTCCATTAGCTGGAGAACACAGTGATAGTCGAAGCCTCTTCCGCCCACCGTCGCCCTTCTCTGCTTCGTCATCATGGCATTGTTTTTCCAACACATGGAGGTAAATGATTTTTGATTGTAACGCATGGAGGCTTCACGAAATATAAAAATCACCGTTCCACAATTCAATACACAGTCAAGAAAGCAAGCAGAGAAATAAAAAGGCCATTCAAGCCTTTAAACACAGTTAATAATTTATTGGATTCAACAGGAATCGCTTACTTATGAAGACATGGAGAGAAAAATTATCATCAATCTTTGGCACGCCTCCCCTCTCTGAGCTTGGCGACCAATCTCACACAAATTTAATAATGGCATGATTGCAGAAAATCAAATATTATATTCAAATACATACTACTTACATAAAACCTCCTACTTTGGCCTGAATTTCGATCATTTGGCCCTTTACAAATTTCTAAAGGCTTACAGAGCCTGCTCTCAATCTCACACTCACTCTCTCTGATCTTCAATGTCTTTGAGGATTCCTAATTTATAAAACTAAGCATGATCTAAAATCACTCAACTAAAAGCTCTAAGAGTCTACATGCAATGTATACATATGGTAAAAAGCATCTTGAGGCTTTTCCCATCTTTTTCCCTGTTCTAAAATAGAAAAGTTTTCCTTATCCCATAATGATCCACATTCACCGCTTTCTGCCTAAAACACTCTGTATTTCCTATTTTTTCTTTTATTTAATTTGGAAACATCTAATTAATCACACTAACTTGTAACTTAGGGAAATAATTCTAGAATGCTTGACCCCCTATGACTATTATTTACAATAATTTCCCCTGGGTTGAATGCTCCTGCATCAGTCTCTCCCTCCTTGTCTTGTTCTCTCTCTTCCCTCCTATCCCCCTCTATCTCTATCTTCTCTCTCTCTCTCTCTCTCTCCCTTCTCTTTCTCTCTCTACATCTATATCTCTCCCCCTATAACTCGATCTCCATGTCCCTCCCTCTCTCCTTCTCTCTATCAAGTCCTCACTCTCTTACTTCCTCTCTCTCGCTTTCTCTCCCACCTCCCTCTGCCTCTCCACAACATTACTCTCTCTCTATCCCCCCTCCAACTCTTTCACTATCTCCCTCCCTCTCTCCTTCTCTCTCTTTCCTCCAAC
The DNA here is from genome assembly GCA_000404065.3 of Pinus taeda. Lineage (NCBI taxonomy): Eukaryota > Viridiplantae > Streptophyta > Pinopsida > Pinales > Pinaceae > Pinus > Pinus taeda. The sequence goes on along the minus strand of APFE030516504.1, from coordinate 6,436 downwards.
TCTTTCACTATCTCCCTCCCTCACTCATTCTCTCTCCCCCCTGCCCCAAATCTGTATGTCTCCGTCTCTCTCTTCCCCATCTCTCCCTCCCTCTCTCCTCTCTTCTCTCACCCCACTCTCTCTCCATCTCTGCCTTGTCACTCCTCTCACTCTACCTCTATCTCTCAATGTCATTGTTATTCACTCCCATTCTCTCGCCCTCCAACTCTCTCTCTCTCTCTCTCCCTCTCCATATTATCAAGAATTGTCACTCTGTGTAATCAATGATATATCTAAGCTATAATATATTTTATATTTATTTTTTTATTGTAATTATAAAATATATTATAGCCTACATATATCAAAATCAATTATAGTTTTTGGGTATGTTGGACAGATAAGCTATGGTACTAACCCATCGTATTGTAACAAAACCTATTTCTAAGCTAATAATATTCACGCTAAAACGGGATGCATATCCAACTTTAAGAATTTTATTATATTGTAAGTTTATTGTACGTATTAAGTTATTATGTGCTTAATAATTAAATTTAAAATAAGGGTATGGAATCATTATTAGTCCCCACAGTCAAAGGACCCTAACCATACATTTTTTGTTGATCAATGATTGAAAAGTAGCTTATACTTGAGTAAATAACATATTATGCTCAATTGGTTCCCACCATAACTTAAGCTAGTCTTTGCATAAAGCATTAATAGGAACAATATGTAAATACATATACTGTTAAGAAATTTACATATCCACTTCACATATGAATTTATTGGTTACCGCCAAATAAAGACTATAGAATGATTTGTATATTTTCCACTATTAATTTAGCTTTGACCAATGTTATAATTATTTATGCAATTTTTCCCATCCCATAATTGAGGAACTAAGTTTCCCTCCAAAACCAAATTACAATATAATAAATTGAATTTTATTATTTTTATTAGCTTATTATTTTTATTATTATTTGAGCCAAGTTATAAATGTTTACACTCATTTACAAACACTACGAAATCACCTCCATACAAGGCTCTATAATACTTTTATCTCCTCCATACAAGGCTATATATTACTTTCAACCTTTTACTATTTTTTAACTAAACTGATGTATAAATTTTTATCTTAGATATTTGGGTTGTAGAGCACCTCTCAATGCAACTATCCTAGATCCATATTAACCCCAAATATACCAGGAGTCGGGAGGAGTCCAGACTCATAAAATCTGTTGAGGTGCAAAACCTCATGCAAAACTTGAGAAAATATTTGTACCTCAACAACATACCTTGTCTCTCTCTTGCTATCTAATATTAATAATATGTTTCTCCGATAATTTTGATTTTACAAAGTGTTAAACCCCAAGTAAGATTCAATGGTAATTCCTTTCTATTACCTTGTTTGAATGCAAAGTGAATAAGAATGTTGAATGTTGGAAAATATGAATAATAAGAATGTAGACAATTACAAATAGTGTGAATAACAATGTTGAATGATGGAAAATAGGAATAATAATAATGTAGACAATTACAAAAAGTTTATAGTTTCAATAAGCAAACATTTCAAGTAAGTGAGTTATTATAAATGTCATCAATATTTTTTCTTGTTAATACATTGAAGTCAATTCATGCTATTAATTTAATTAATTTGAAGCTAATATACGTCATACATCTATTTACATCAAATTAAAAATTAACAACTACATTGAAATCAATGCATATCGAATAGTATTAAAAATCAACATATATATCAAAATCAATGCATCTAGTGAAACAAATCAAATAGGATTAGAAATCAACATCTACATTGAAATCAATGCATGTAGTGAAAATAATTAAATAGGACTAGAAATCAATAACTATACTGAATCAATGCATCCATTGTAATCAATCAAATAGGATTAGTAATCAACATCTACACTAAAACTAGTGCAACTATTTCAATGAAAAAACAAAATTTTCATGGGCATCTAAATCCAAATTCTCTTACATTCTGTAAAATCTTAACTTCCTATTTCTCTATGGTTAACAATATTCGATATTAAAGAATAATATAGTAAATGTATTTTTATTTATGTGCCTCTTTCTGCTTCCCTCTTTCTCTCCCCTCCATCATTGTGTCTATCTCCCTCTCTCTCTCATCTTTCTTTGTCTCTCCATCTCTCTCTCTCTACCTCTCCCTCCCTCTCTTTCTCTCTCTTCTTTCCTCTCTCTCCCTCTCTCTCTCCTCTTTCTTTGTCTCTCCATCTCTCTCTCTATCTCTCCCTCCATATCTTTCTATCTCTCTTCTTCCCTCTACCCGGCCATCTATATTTATATCTCCCTCCATTTTCCCTTCTCTGCCTCTTTATCTCACCACCCCACACATAAATACTTTCTGTCTCCATATATACCTCTCTCCCTCCCTCCATGTATCTATCTCTATGTTCTTCCTTCTCTTCCCCCTCAATCTATATCTATATCTCCCTTCGTCTCTCCTTAATTGTATTTCTATCTCACCCACCAAACATTCTCTCTCTCTCTCTCTCTCTTCTCTCTCTTCTCTATATATATATATATATTATATATATATATCCCCTTTTCCTACCCTGCTCTCTCCCACCCTCTTTCTCCATCTCTACCTTGTCACCCTCTCTCTCTCTCTCCCTTTCACAATTCCCTCAATCTCTTCCCACCATCTCCCTCTTGCTCTCCCTCCCTATCTTCTTCTCTCTCTACCCTTATCTCCCCCCCATTTTTGTGTCTCCCTCTCTCTCTTTCTCTTTCCCTTCGCTCCCTCTATCTTTCCTTCCCTTACCTATCTCTCTTTGTCCCCCCTTCTTCTCTCCTCTCTCACTCACCCTCTCTCCATCTCTCCCTTGTCACTCCCTCCCCCTATGCACCTCTATCTCCTATGTTTTCTTCCTTCTCTCTCTCCCTCTCCCCGTCCAACTTGTTCCCTCTCTCCTTCTTTCTCTCAAGTCGTCACTCTCTTCCTTCCTCTCTCTCCCTTTCTATCCCACCTCCCTCTTTCTCTACCCCGATCACTATCTCTCTCTATGTACCCCTGAACTCTATCACTATCTCCCTCCCTCTCTCCTTCTCTCCTTCCTTTTCACCCTCCATCTCTAAGTCTCCATCTATCTTTTCCACCTCTCTCTATCCCTCTCTCCTCTTCTTCTCTCTCTCTTCTCCCATCTCCTCTTTGCCTTACTCTCTCTCTATCTCTCCTTTTTCATCCATTACTCTCTACTTTTATCTCTCTATGTCTTTTTTCTTCGTGTCTCTTCACCCAAATCCATCTCTATCTCCCTCCCCCTCTGCGTCTCTCCCTCACCTCTTATCTCTCTTAATTCCTTTATCTCCCTCTCTATCACATATGATCGAAAAATTTCACTTTGTGTAATCAATAATATATGTAATGTATAATATATTTTACATTTTAATTTTTTACTGTGAAAGATTTATGGTTTTTGGGCATGAGGTATTGATAAGTTATGGTATTAGCCCATGGTATTGTAACAAAACCTATTTACAAGTTAGAAATATCATTGGGAATGTGGGGGTGAATATCCATGACTAAGAATCTTGTTATATTGTAAGTATTTAGATTTTGTGTGCTTATTAATTAAATTTAAATATGGTTATGGAATCGTTACCAATCCTTACCAATTTAACGCTCTACTGATCAATTTGTTTGTTGATCACTGTTAGTTTAACATTGACCAATGAAAATTATAATTCTTATCTTTAAAAAATAAATAATTATTTTTCAATATTATTAAATATGAACATTTTGAAACATTTTATTACACCATAAATTGAAGGTCTTATTGCATCCTTTGCACAATATAATGCCATGTGAATAATTGGCTTACAAATGTTATGTCATAATTTATGGATATGATTGCAATTTTCAAGCATTACTTTTAATATTTGTGTAGTGATTTTTATTGTTCAGTTTTGTAGGAAAACCTTTCAGAAATAAAATCATTCAAAAAGTAAATAGTATATTTACCATGAATTACTTCCCACCATAATTGAATAAAATATTTGAATAAAAGTTGGATAGGAATAAGATGTAATTAAATGTGCATACCAAGAATTAATTCCCCCCATTATTTATGTCTTCCTTAGCACTTAAGTAGGAGTAAAATCATGAATGTGACTTGCTAGTGCTTACAACCCACCAAAATTTATGGAAGTTATTCTGCATAAGCAACCAATTCACTTATCCACTCCAGAACTTAATTTATTACATCTTGCAACTTAAGTAGGAGTAAAATCATGAATGTGACTTACTAGTGCTTACAACCCACCAAAATGTATGGTAGTTATTCTGCATGAGTAACCAATTCACTTACCCACTCCATAACTTAATTTATTACATCCTGCCAAAGCAAGCTTGGGGGATGATTTCTATAGTTACCACATGTAAGTTATAAATATTTATGCAAGTTTTCCCATACCATAATTTCTAACTTGATTTGGAGGTTTACAATATAACAATTTCTAACTTGATTTGGAGGTTTACAATATAACAATTTCTAACTTGATTTGGAGGTTTACAATATAACAAATTGAATTTTATTATTTTTATTTTTTAACATTTTATTATTAATTGAGCTAAGATTTTAATGTTTACACTCATTTATAAACACTACAATATCACCCCCATACTAGGCTCTATATTACTTTTAACCTTTTATTATTTTTTAATTGAGCCCACATATAAATGTTTAAATTTTACAAACATTTTTGCCTACACATCGGGTTATATAGTGCCTCTCATCCTCAAAAAAACGTCTAAAAAGGGTGTAGCTTATTTTATCCTTTAGATATTCCATTGGTTAGAAATAAATTTTATAAATGTGGATGATTTAAAATCAACATCATTTTCATATGTAGTTTGACGTATAAAAGGTAAAATATCCTACATATCAACCACATTTACTAATATGATTGTCCTAGTAAACAACTGCAGAGGATTTGTAGACCATTGCTAGGTATGGTTTATGTTGGATAACTATGGTTAAAAATGGTTATCAACGATTCACTATGGTTGTGAATGGTTGAGCATGGTAGGCTACAGATGCTCGTGGTTATTGGAGAGGGTTATTGATGATTGACAATGTTTTAAGAGTGTTGATCGAGGTTGAAGAGAGTTTATTAATGTTTATTATGTTTACTATGGTCAACCCTTAACATAAAAATGTATTTATGTTATGTTAATCTAATAATGTTACATTAATGTAGATTATTGTTACATTAGTACATTCATGTTACATTTATTTTAATGTTACACTAATGGCTCAAGGGGGTGACAAGGTTGACCATGGTTGATCGAGATAGACTTTGGTTGATTGAGGTTGAATATGGTTGGTTTTGGTTGAACTTAATTGACCATGGGTTAGCATAGTTGGACTTCTTTCACAAAAATTTACTATAGATTACCATAAGAAACATGGTTGGCCATGACTACCAACATTTACCTATAAAAATCTATGGTTAATCATATAAACAACCCTGCCATATTTAACCATAGTTAATTATATTAACCATATTAATTATATTATCCATATTCTTAACTTTAAAGAACCATACCTTATACTTAAATATCTATCTTTCATTCACCCCAAGAAATAAAAAAATAAAAAAAAATAAATTAACACCACAGCACAAAAAAATTTCAATCATTTTGCTAAAAGTATCGAAACTAATTGAGGGTCCCTTCAAAAAAAGTACATCTTCGCCTATTTTGTGACTATGCTTATGCTACTTTTGGCGTATTAAAGTGTAGCCAATTTAGAGATATGGCGATTGACCTTTAGTCATTGAATTTGAATTCGAGATTACCTATAGAAATAATGTTTAGAGTAGGAACATGTAACAGCCTTGAAATAACAGCACATAATTAATTAGATTAATCAAGTGATTTTATAATCAAAAAGCAATTTATCAACTATTTAACATTAGATTACAAAAATAAGAGTGAAGAGAGACAACTTACCTGTGGAATGCTAGTTGAATGCTAGTTGAATTCTGCTACGTACAACAAATTCTTGGAGACGACTCTCCACCCAACCGTAGGCTCAATTGCCCAAAATCTTGCTACAACAGGCCACGCCGAGCCCTCAATCAATGTACTACTACCAGGGTATCCTTTGTCTCCTAACACTATTCTCCTAGAGAATCGATGATGGAATCATGGAATGATGGAATGCCTCTCATCTTCCTCCCCATCTATTAAATAGAGCAAACATTGGAAGGGGAACCACATGCACACACTCCATGTTTCAACATGCAACTTTACTGATTTTTTGTTTTATTCTTTTGTTTATATTTTTTTGATAGCTTTACCCATTTTTAATGTTTTTCTTGTTTTATTTCTTTTGTTTTTACTTTTTGATAGCTTTACTGATTTTTACTTTTTTTTGTTTATTCTTATTTTATTTAGAACATGTAATTAATTTAT
>APFE030516501.1:1571-34799 GCA_000404065.3 Pinus taeda | reverse complement strand
TCATCCATAAACAGCATCCTGCAACTCATAGACCATGATCCATATGTCTAAAAATAGACATAGTCTAAAAATAGACTTTGCGCCAAAACTTGCCCGCGGGACCACTTAGTGAAGGCGACTCCTTTCCACTAAGCTCCATCATCTTGTTGCATTCTCAACAAGTATTTCTTGTTGCACACTTTTCAACAGACTTTCCTAATTATGATTTATTCCATGATGTTTAAAAAAATGTAAGGTTGATGTAAAGGGTTAATGTAGTTCTAAGTGTAGTGTATGTGAAAAGCAAATTTTCATATCATGCTATAGAAAATAAGACTCCTTATGAAATGTGGTTTGGCCTCATTCCTTTGGTAAAGGCATATTAGGGTCTTTGGTTCTACCTACTAAGCCTTAATTCCAAAGGAACAAAGACGCAAGCTTGATGCAATGAGTTGGAAGTGTATCTTCTTGGAATATTAGTGTATCTCCAAGGCATGCCATATTTATAATAAGGTAAACAAAAAGTTTATTCTTTCCGAAGATGTAGTTTTCTTATATCTTCCAAGACCAAGAACACTTTAATTGACTACAACTGGATCATTTGGATAAATTCACTCATGTACGACAATACCATGAATTTGACAATGAGGTTCCACATCTTGAAGAGGGAACACCTTTCTTAGATCAATCTCTAGAATCTCATTCTTAAGCATAATCATTCCCTCATGAAGTGTTGGCAACTTCATCAAATCAAGAAGAGCCTTTCAATGATGTGATTAAATGGATTTGGACTTTGAATATTGATGCAACCCCATATTAATCAATGGAACAACTTGAACCATCTTAGAAAGGCCCCCCAAAAATACTCGTCAAAACACTTGAAAGTGTTTAGCTTGGTGGGGTTAGAAATACATGAACTAGAGGTTCCACCAAACAAGATGGAGGTGATGTGGATAATTCATATTCAACAGATACAGATGATATGGGTGTTTATTATGATTGTGAATTGAATTGATCTACTAAATTTGAACAAATTCCTTTAAAAATGTTGCTTCTCATGATGTATAGAAGGAATCAATGTAGGAGTATGATGTTGTCATAAATATTGAAACATGTAAGTTGGTGGAATCTCCATTCAGAGACAAACCAATTAGTTGCAAGTGGGTCTACATAAACAAGTAAAAATAAAATGGCTCACTTGATAAGCACAAGGCAAGGCTTGTGGAAAAAGGAATTTCATAAAAGGTGTTAGTTACAAGGATACTTTTGCATCACGATGAAATGGGTCACCATTCAATCTATCTTTTCCTTGGGATCTCAGATTGTATAGAAAGTATATCAGATGGATCTAAATATTGCTTTCTTCACTAAAGACTTAAAAGGGAACATCTTTATATCTCAACCAAAAGGTTTTGTTGTAAAGGGACATGAAAAGAAAGCATGTAAATTCATTAAATCCTTATATGGCCTAAAACAACCATTGTGAGCATAGTATGAAAAATTAACTAAGCATCTTTTAAAATTGAATTTCAAACACTTTATTCTAGATGATGCAACGTTGCTTGTCAAAAAAATTGGAAAAACTATTGTATATATTGTAGTGTATGTAGATGATTTGCTGATAATATGGAATAATGAAAACAATCTTGCATCCATAAATAAAGCATTGAAGAGGAGCATTGCACTAACTCAACATCCAACACATATATTCATCTCCCAAAAGCACATTGGAAAATTGTTAAACATGGTTGGAATCACTAAATGAAATCCTCTATCTACTCTAATGTAACATAATTTAAAGCTTGCATCAAAACAAGGGAATGACTTTGAGGATTCAACCAAGCACAAATAACTTGTGAGAAGTATTATCTACCTCACGACTCTAAAATTAAATATTCATTTATTGTAGAGATTTTTTCTAGATTCAGACAAAATCCTTGTGAAGGACATTGGTATGTTATAAAAAGAGTTATGAATTTCTTAAAAAGAACTTAGGAATTTGGATTCAAATATTCAGAGGTGGATGACTTCAACTTGATTGGATATTCTTATTTATACCTGATGGAGACAAAGAAAATGGAGTATTAACTTCAAACCATCTCACGAGTCTTAGATCAATAACTATCTCTTGGATGTCATGCAAACAATCAATTGTAATAGATTCCATGACAAAAATAGAATATTTGGTAGTTGCAAAAGTGACAAAGGAGATCATACGACATATATTCTACTCATGTTCTAGTTGACAATACTTTTGCAATCAAGTTGGCCAAGAATCCCATATTTCATGATTGAACCAAACACATTAATAAAAAGTGTTGGGTGTGGACTCTGATTATCTTCTTTATTCAGAGGTATCATTGCATTGGACCCCAATTCCTAATGGTCCGTTTAATCGCTGTCAAGGGATTCAAGGAGGGGTATGAGCAGGACGATTTTTTTTATGAGCCCCAGCTGGCAGTGGTTCAGGGGTAGCGCTCCCAAAGCTAAAAATATATGTAACATTGCCTTGTAAAATATTGTAATTTCATAGTCAATCTGCACCATTCGTTAGGCGGGTGATCTAATAGTAGAAGTTATGTTTAATTTAGGGTTTTTTTCCCTAGAAGGAAACCCCTTGATTTATATGAGGAAATTGTATTGTGACGATGTACATGTGTATTATGAGCAAGAAAGAGAGAGGAGACTACATGAGAACAAAGAGGAAATTACAATAGATTTCTTGTAGGTTGTATCTCTTCATTTTGTTGGATAATATAAAAGGAAGGACTGGTTGTTTCTCTGTGGATGTAGCCCAAATTTGGTGAACCACATATATCTATGTCTCTCTTATTTTATGTGTTTTTCTGTGTTTGTATTTCTACAATATCTTATGTGTTGCACAACTCTGTAATATATAATTTTCTAACAAAAAGTATCATTTGATTCGATACATGTAGAGGCCAAGACTATTCATTTAAAACATTGTTCCTAAAATGGACAAATTTTAGACATCATCACTAGAGCACTTGGAAGATAAAAGTTTAAAAGATTTAGAATGAGGCTTGGGTTCATAAACACCTATTTAGCTTAAGGGAGAAATATTAGATATAATCCTTAGGGATTTTTGTCTTATAAATAAAATCAGTGGAATATGAAGATGAAGGGACCCTTGAAAAATGAAACAAAGGGTCACCCCATTGTATGTATCTAATTAGACATTAATGGACACAATATTGGGGAAATGTCCATCTTGGCCTGATAAAAAGTGAAGGGCACTACGTAGATATATGTGGATAATAGAGTTGAAGTTGAAGATGAAAATGAAACTGCCTTTACAGCAGTAGTAGTGAAATATCATGAGAATCTAGCATTGGATGTTCTTAAATACATGGATGCGAATCACAGAAATTTTAGATCTATAATGGGAGTACTAAGGAAAATAATAAAATAAGAGCTATGAATTTTTAAAGGAAAAAAATAAACTATTTTCTTTATTGTATTTTCATATTATCTCTTTATAGGTTTACTCAAATGTCAAGTGCAGACACTTGTTGAATGTGGAATTAAATTCCACATCTAACAAGTACCCTCTATGCATATTTCTGAGTAGACCCACATCAAAAAATTGAAAATAATTAGAAAAAATGTGTTGATTTTCACATATTTTCATGTATTAATACAGTTTTTCGTGTATATTAACTTTTTTTCGATGTAGATCTACTAAGAAGTAAGCAGAGTGGGTACTCATTGGATGTCAAATTTAAGTATGCATCCAACGAATGTCTACACTTGACATTTGAGTAAACCTGTAAGGAGGTAAACTGGAAATGCAATTGAAAAAATAGTGTTCTTTTCATTCCAAAATATTTACCCCTAGGGATGAAATTTTCATCTTTTTATTATTGGTCTTTTTAAAGTTAATTTTTTTAGTAGATATTTTGTTTTGAGGCATATTTTTGACCTCAAAATGCCCTTGATAAAATTTTAAAAGAACAAAAAGAGAACTAATTTTTAAATTGTATTTTTGGCTTATCTCTTTATAATTTACTCAAATGTCAAGTGTATGCATTTGTTAGATGCTAAATTAATTCCATAATTCTGCATCCAATGAGTACCCACTCTGTATACTTTTGGACACAACATTAAAAAAAAAATTGAAATACATGAACAACTGTGTTTCTTTATGTTTTTCATATACTTTCAATTTTTTGGTTGTGGTACTAAAAAATATGCAGATTGGGTACTCATTGGATGCCAAATGTGAAATTTAATTCCACATCAAACATGTGCATGCACTTGACATTTAAGTAAATCTATAGAGAGATAAGACATAAATATAATTTAAAAAGTAACTTTTACTTTTTCCTCCAAAAATACGTACTCCTAGGCATAATATTATCATTTTTAATCTTATTGATTCTTTTAAAGTTGATTTACTACATTTCTTGTTTTTAGGCCCATTTTTATCTCAAGATTCTCTTGATGACTACAATGAATATTGAATTTTATTATGATGTTGAATTAACATTTCAGAGGGAGTGGATTGCAAAACCCAGATAGGATGGAAATGAAAGTAGGTATGGAAAAGTTGCCATAATTGTAGTAGAAGGAGCAAGCAAAATGAAAGTAACCATTAGAATCATTGAAATTGTTGTAACAATGTAAGACGAGATGAAGGAAAATTATGCTATTTTCTTATTTTACAGAGGCTGACAAAAATGTTTAATCAACAATAGGTACAATACACACATATGTAAAATAAGAACCAACTAAATAAGAAAAAAAAGATGAGGAGATATTTAAGAAGAAGACCATGGTAAAGTTGATGTTGAAGAAAAAGAAAAGGTATGTATAATATAAAGTTTTCATAAAAAGGAAAAGAAAAAGCCTATACAACATAGCACTAGGGACAAATTGCACCAATATCCAGAAGTAAAGAAGGTAAAACACGTTTTTTGAATTGATATTAAGTGTTGTAAGCCTGACTAAGACTTAGACTGATAAGTGATCATGTTATGAATTTTATAAGGATTGTAAGCATATGTAGGCATTGTCAAATGTAAAATTGCAATAGCTAGTGTTATAATCATTAACATTCTTAATTAAGTGGGAGTATTAAAATGTCACTACCACTACTAATTATATAGAGTTGTAGAAGGGTCTCAAAATTGACTTTTAGAAGAGTTTTTTCTTTATTAACCAAAACTAGGAATATTTATATTAATATTAAAATCAACGTTTGTAGACATGGCCTTAGATTAAAATTGCAAAAATGGAGATTTTCACTCAGACCGCTAATAGAGATGAACATTTCTAGTATTTATAACCAAGATTCTCTATTTATATCCAATACAAAACTAATTAAATTATCAGTAAAGAGTCCCCAAAACACCCTAATATCTTAGCATATTTAAATTACATACAAACTAAAGAGGAGAAGGGGGGCTAGCATTAGTGCCCTTGTCAAACTTATCAGAATGAAAAGCATTCAAATATAGAAGACATCCTATGGTTAGAGAGGATGAATGAACTAGAGAGAATATACCTTGAATGTGTTGGCTTGTAGAAAGTTGGAGTTTTAGAAATTGTTGGCAAAGTGCTATCAACTAATGCTCAATAACATGCCTTTTCACTCTATGCTTTACCAATAATTCCATGACCACATTCAAATATGACATAGTTTGGTTATGGTAAAGTTGAAGATGCATCAATTCTTGTCGCAGTTGTGCTAGGGAATCTTCCCACTTCTACTTCACCATGCACCCAAAGGAAATGAGCCCAATTGAAATCACAAAGGACACATCGTCCCACCACACCAAAACAAAGGAAGGCCCCTTTTCTACCACTGAAATCCCCACCCTGAAAAGGAAGCACTAGGATTCCAAAGCCATGCCACCACCCAGACATAGGGAAGGAGAGAAACTAGAAGAGAAAAGATAGAAAGAGCCAAATTTCCAAGTTTCCCCTAGGAAAATAGGGAGGGAAACTGCCAAATCCAAAGATAACACAATCCATGCCAAATTAGAAATAAAAACACTAGGAGACTGATATTGAAGTATTACCAGAATAAACACATAGAGAAAATTCACATCCATCCCAACTTGTTGCCAAGACCCCCGAGATACCTTCATCTTACCAAAAATATTCAAAGAGACTCTAATTAAATAATTCATAGGGGGGAAACGATACACAAGGGCTATGTTAAAACCAATCACCACAACACCCTCATGGAGCCCCTTACTAGGCCTAACCACCACCTTTGCAATCCTAACCCATATACATAACAAAGGCAGAACTTCAAGGACATACATATCCCATAAATTGAAATCATCATATCTTGTTGTGCAAGACTAATAATAGATTTATCTGAAATATCATACATAGAACTCAGTAACTCTAAAATATTCTGGATTGCAAAACATTCCAACGCTGACCTCTTCACTTGATGTTCAAATGTCATCCCTTGCAATCAGAGCATTAAGACATGTAATTGAGGTGTGGACCATTAGTGCCAAAGGATTGTGAAGGACTGGAAACCCATCTCTCGCTAAAGAAAACCAAACTCCTTTGCCTACAAATTCAATGCAACAATAACACTGCACTCCTCCCAAGATGAACCATGATAAATTTCTCATGGCACTCACAAATTTGCAACCTTGGGAGTACCAAAGAATGATTAACTTGCATAGGGGGCATGTGGAGGAGGGGAGGATCCACAACATCTAAAATCATATTAACTCAATTTCATCCTTGTTGGACAGACTCAAATTGATATTTTGTTGTATAGGTTTGGCCAATCCAACTCCCAATTTGACCTTTTGTAGGCAAAGAAAGAGTTATGGGATAGGAGAGTATAACACTTGATTGTTATTTAGTACTAATCTTCTAATAATCTAACTAGATTTTCCATTTCATCCACCTTGTTATTATTATTTCTTAAAACATGAAAGAATTGACCATAATAGAATTAAGAGAGAATTAACCGTATACAACTAAAGATTGAATTGAAAAGATGGTCCTTAGGTTTGGTTCCATTTCAAAGGTGACCTCTAATGAGTTTAGAATTCCCAACTAGGAGAATCCTTTCAATATTGCTACCCTAGACCAGAGAAAGCCCTTAAAAGAGCCCATATGCTTCAACTTGATTAACAGAAGTCATTTCCAAACTCCAAATAATACTAGTATTTAATTGTCCTCCAAGGATAAAAATAACCCCATCTCTATTTTTCTCTCTCTCTATCCACTCTTAGCTACTCTACCATGGAACAAAATTCACTAGAATAGAATCAAAACCCTTTTCCTCCTAGCATCTCGATTATAACACAACCCAATACCCAACTAGGAGTTAAGTTTGACCCATTCAACTCTCAATATGAGTAACAACTCTACCTTCTATAGTTTTCATAGGGCCCATGTGGGTAGCCCATTTTCCATGAGTAATAGGGGTTGATGTGACATCCTTTCGAATTATGGTGGTCAACCACAATTGGTCAACTTTTGAGAGGCATACCTTTTGTATGTGAACTCTCGTTGATACAATTCTTTCACTATTGGAAAGGTCTTTGAGCATATAATGATCCTTGCACTATTGGAAAGACCTTTGAGTGTATAACATTGTCAGAGGGTACAGAATTTAAGTGGTGAAATTTTACCCCCAAAAATAGTCATTTAAGTCCTAAACTAGTCTTGGAATGTTTTTGACTTCAATTCTCCACCTATTTTTTACTTGAATTCTCCACACAAAATGCAACCACTAAAATTGCTCACTCTTGTATACTGATTTCTTTGACTTTTCCAAATTAAAAACATTAAAGAAAATGACAAATAATATAATCAAAATCAGTAATCCACTACTCTCACCATGAATTTAGTGTTATTTTGTTGTAGATCTAACCCAAGAATATTATAGATCTGATATGAAAATATAAGAAAATGCAAATAAACCCAGAAATAATATGAAATGATTCTTTATTGATCAAACCCTTAAGGTAGGGCATCACCATACATTCACTCCTTAAGGAAGGAGAATACTCCACAAGCCATATGCTTATTCATACAAGAATACTTCTCTTCATATCCCTCCATGTGGAGTGTTTAACCTCTATATAGGCCTCATACATACAATACCATGCATCATTACCATGGTTTCCTCATACCATCAACTAATACCATGGGCCCCTTACATTATTATTAACTACTTGTGGTCCTTACATGACATGGGTTAACTACCTTATTTATTACTATGGCCCATCCCATTATTACATTATTACCTTGGGTACCTCCCTTGGTACCCCATATTACCCCTAGTATATAACATTCCACCCCCCTAAGCATGTTTCGTCCCCGAAACATGGGAAGAACACAAATAATAAGATCTACTCAAAAGAGTAGTCCACTGATACCATGCACGTGCATCTAGCCATCCAAGAGAAAGACGAACCCTCGATCTCGCTAGTGCCTCGCTCGCTTGAGATGGAAGTTGACCGTGGCAATTCTTCTGTGTGTAGTAGGTGGATCGTCTCTCCTTTGTATCCGTCATGTGACTACTTGGTTTCCATCTTGATGGTTGTCTTCTTGCGGGGTGATGTGGATGATGATATGTTGAAGTTTTAACCCATGGTGTCTTTTTCTTTAATTCACCTTGTTGTGCAGCCTGTTGTGGTGTCTTCTTTTCCAATATGACTTCAACCACTGAACCCTCATCAGATGTGTCAGCACCTGTTAGCTTTTCGGCTTCAGCCTCTGTTTGTGTTTGATTGTCGACCATCAACTGCTCATCATCTGATATGTCAGTTCCTGGAACATCTTCTGCGTCAACTTCCTGGACTCTACCTGTTTATTGATGGAAATATCCTGTAATGTAATTTTCTTCTTTTTATACCAGAGCTTCAGGAATTTCTTCTGCACATTAATATTGATAGTAACCACTGATTCCATCCAAGGGTATCCCAAAACAACATCCATGTTATCCATATCTGAAGCATAAAAATCACCATGCAACACATACTTATCCATAGAAAGCTTTAAACCATTATAAATCTGAACATCCTCATCATCCACTTGTGTGTTTTCAATGTGTTTGGCTGGAACTTGAAATTTTTTTGCCAAATGAATTTTGATAAAATTATGCTTGCAACTAGGATTTATAGACACAACGATCTTCTCTTTCTGAATCAACCCATGGACCTGCAATAAGGATATACCAGTAGGAAATAACTCCACATGTTTCCCCCTATCTTGTTTTCTAACCCGAGACCATTTGTCCATAAGGAGTTTTTTCATTTCTTCATCCGGGCATTTGGCCAAGTTAGTGATGCCCAGTGATTTCCACCATATGGCGGCCTCTTCTTTTAAAAGAAGTGGTACCATATAATTCCATCCCTCCTCAAACATGTTCTTTAGATTTTGTATGAATTCTTCAATAGTCATACCATTATCATTCCCTATAAAAATGCCTTGCTAGAATCCATGAATGTTTTGGAAAAAAATTCACTTAGTTGGCGAAAATTTGAAAATGTCACAGTTTTGTCAATATTGCTCAGAATATCTATTATAACCTATTTTTGGAAATGTAACAACCATTATGCATTTGCCCATGTGATAGAAATCCTGATTCAGACACTGGAATTTCAGATCTGCGCTGCCACTCTCCCGCTGTCACCCAAAATTTCTGAAAAAATAGCTGATTTTAAATCAGCGATATCTCCCTCATCCGGACTCCGATTCAACTAATTTTTTTTTTGAATTTGGGTATTTTTCCACAAAGAATCTATATCTACAATTATATTTTGTAGATCTTGCGCCAGGACGTCTAGAGCTGCGCCGCAAACTCGCTGCCCTGAAAAATTATCTACAACCCCACTGATTTTTAGATCAGCGATATCTCCTTCATCCGGACTCCGATTTAGCCGATTTTTTTTTTTTAAATCGGGTATTTTTTTACATAGAATCCAGATCTGCAATTAGATTTTGTAGATCTTGCACCAAAATGTACAGATCTAATCTGCAAACTCGACGCCCCCGAAATCCTACAAAAAGTAAAAAAAAATTCTCCACTTTTGTGCCCAAGAAAGTGCTCTGATACCACTTGTTGTAGATCTAACTAGGAATTATATGAAAATATAAATAAACTCAAGAATAACAAGATCTGAATAGATAGAAATGCTTATTTATTGATCAAACCATTAAGGTAAGGCATCACCATACATTCACTCCTTAAGGAAGGAGAATACTCCACAAACCATATGCTTGTTCATACAAGAATACTTCTCTTCATATCCCTCCATGTGGAGTCTCTAGCCTCTATATAGGCCTCATACATACAATACCATGCATCTTTACCATGGTTTCCTCATACCATCAACTAATACCATGGGCCCCTTACATTATTATTAACTACTTGTGGTCCCTTACATGACATGGGTTAACCACCTTATTTATTACTATGGCCCGTCCCATTATTACATTATTACCTTGGGTACCGCCCTTGGTACCCCATATTATCCCCCTTAGGTATATAACAGATTTCATGTATTATAACAACCTCCAACTAAAATACTCAATATCATATATTCTTTCTGCTCGCTACTTCCAAGAAGTCGAGTTTCCCGTGGGTAAGGTCTTACAAAAATCTGCTTAGAATGTACATATATTCACCTCTTCGCTCTTTTTTAAATTGATATATCACTCCATGCTGCTTCAAACGGGGATCACCCAGTGATATGATCCATCATCAAATATCATTGTAAAGTACTCAAAAGACACTAACTGACTTCCTTTCCTTGAAAAAGTAGAACCTGTAATGTTTTTTTGATAGAGTGGACACAGTCATCAGAGCTAGACACTGCACCTCATAAGAGCTACACAGTAGCAGCAAAAGTTGTAGCATTTCAGTGGAAATAAACGTTAATTGTTTGCGATAGTAACATCACATACTTACTTTTGGTTTGTATATAAATTGTCGGACGATAATACAAAAAGAAAATGTCTCACACATAGGATTAGAATTAAAGGAATTATACAACGGAAAATTGTTTCTATTCCGCTTTTTCACCGTTGCCATTCGCTACTTTTGCAGTTGTACATATTGTTAATTTTCCATTCCCTACTTTTGCAGTTGTACATATTGTTAATGTGTGTATTGAAAGTGTACAAAAGCTTATACCCCGCGTTTTAAGTGAAAATGACTTCACAGTACGAAATAAAATTGTTGATTAGCAAAGGGGTGCTGCTCAACAAATGAATATATCATGTTTCTGTTGTTAGGATGACACGTGTATGTCTGTAAAATATTTTGATTGGAAAGATGCTGTATTAATTGGGCTTCTTTCTCTTAAAGAATTGAAAGTTATATCAATTTATTATTTTGTATGGGCGGGAAGTTGGTCGGTGATGTGAAGTATTGTCTTCATTAAATTGCTGGTTTAAATATTATATCATCTTTTCGCGGAAGTGTTAAAGAAAATTCATAAGAGGAAAATGTCATTAAAACAATTTGGGAGAAAACGAGGTTTGGGTGTAAAGGAACCCACTTTGTCTGATTCATAAGGAATTCCCCTTTTGTTAGCCTCCGGCGCAGGTGCATCGACCCTAGTGAGTTTCTGTGTTGAATAAAGGTAAGATGTGATCCCTTAGCCAATGATTATCATTATCAAAAGCTGCGTGGTGAAATTCATGTGGATATACAATTCAGATTGTACATTGAATGCTATAAATTCTAAAGTCAGGACACGTTTAAACTCATTTATAAATTGAATGTAAGGGATTAAATCTCATTTAATTTATCAAATAATAAACGATGGTGATAGTGCAATGCTTTATATAATGATAAATTAATTGTAAAGCATAAATGGCTTTGAAAATTATTAGCTTTGAATCATTGCACCCCTAAATAAATGACGTATAAATAGTTGATATGCGGTGAATTTGATGAAAATAATAATAATAAAAAATAAAAATGATTCCAAAATAAGATATAGACGGCAAAATTAAATATTTTGTAAATAGAAAGTTACATGAATTTTATGGTTTGATTTATGGATGGTCAAATTTATATCGGCTAGTGGATGATAAAGTTATTTTATTAGGAAATACAATAATTCTAATTAAAATTTAGAAAACACCAATTTGATAACTAAAAGAATTATTAGTAGCGTTTATTAATTTTTTAGGATATGGTGTAAAAACATAGAACTTAGACAATAGAATTGTCTTCTTGAATATATAACTTTTGTTTATGAGAAAGTGGTATAACTGAAAAACTTTAGTTTATGAGAAAGTGGTATAACTTAAAAAATGTTGTTTTTTAACATTGATAAGCTATTTCTACTCTAAAGCATGATGCCCCCAGTTTGATATGTAAATGCCCCTAGTTTGATATATAAATGATAGAGTTTCTAGAAACAATTTTGTATTGTTTTAGGTAACACAATGTCATATTATTTTTCCATAATTTTTCATGTTATTTTTTTATTTTTCTAAAATGAAGAAATCTAGTGAATCCCTTAAATGATGAGATCAACTATTAGGTCCACTAAGAGGGTCTTTAACATAATCTTCTATGTTTTAAGTGCATAGGTCTTCATATCTACTAGTGCAAAAATAGGTCAATCAATCAAATTTTATAGTAAGATTAAAAAGGCCATGCTTTTTAGAAATTTGATATATTTAAAAAAAAGAATAATTAAGTTTTCAAAAAATATATGTGGTTGAAAGTCCAAAAGTTGTAAAAATGAGCGTGTTTGGGTTTATGCAAACCAAAACAGTTGAGGTTTGTGAATCCGAACTCACACCAAAGTGGCCACCTCATCGACCATGTAGTTGGAAAAGGTGATCCCACCAAATATTATTTGAATTTAATAACATGTGCATGCTTATAACACTCATGAATTTTAATAACACACATACATGTTTTAATAGTGTGCACATGTTAATATAATGCACAAATTTTTTCTCTCGAGCACTTACTCTTTCTCTCATCATCCTTCTTAACTCTCTTTTTCTCCCCCCCTCTCTACCCCTTTTCCCTCAATCCCTGTCTCTCTAAGCCCCACCTCACTCTACCCCTTTCCATACCCTTTTTCTATCTCTCCAACCTCTCCCTATCCCTCTTTCTATATCTCTCTCCCTTAGCCTATTCCCCACCCCTCTCTATATTTTCCTTTCCCCATCACTCTCTCTCTATCTACCATTTTCATTATCCCTTTCTATCTCTCTGCCTCGTGTTATTCATATCTCTATATTTTTCCTCCTTTCCTATCCACCCCCTCTCTCTCCCTAATTTATCACCCCCCCCATAATCCTCTCTCTCTCTCTATCTGCCCCATTCCCTATCCATTTGTATCTCTGCTCCTCTCTGTATCCATCTTCCTATTTCTTTCTTCCTTTCCTTATTCCATCCATCTCTCTCTCTCTCCCTCCATATGTTTCTCTTCTATATCCCTGTGTCTCTCTCTTAGGCCCTAAGCCTCTCTCTCTCTCTCTCTCTACCCCTTTCCCTATCCCTTTCTGTCTCTCTCCCTCTCCCTGACTCTTTCTATCTTTCTCTCCCCCTTTCCCTATTCCCCCATCTCTCTTCCTCTCATCATCACTCTTTCTCACTCTACCTACATCTAACACACACATACACTCTCTAACCTCCCCCTCTCTCTCTCTCCCTATATGACTTCCTCATATATCCCATTCTCTCTCCCTATATCTCCTTCCATCCCTCTCCCATATCGCTTCCTTTCTCCTTTCTCTTGCTCCTCCTATTCTCCAATCTCTCTCTCTTTCTACCCATGTTTTCCTCTCTCTCTCCTTATGGTATACTCTCAATATATATTATATATAATTATATATATATATATATATATACTATATTAGATATCTTACCCTATGTTTGCCTCTTATATCCCTCTCTCTCTTATTGAACCCCCCCTATCTCTTCCTTTCCCTATCCCTCTTTATCTTTGTCTCTCTTCTGTTGTTCGAATAGGGAAAATAACGAAAGAAGGAAAACCATTTAGTTATACATTGACCAAGAAAAACATATAACTGATTGGAAAACTGAATTCACACACACAAATAACCACACAGGATTTACATGGTAAAACCTTGACAGGGTGTCAAGGAAACATCCACAGGGCAAGGGATTGGATTCTCTATTCAATCAATAATAATTCTCCATGCAACAGTTCAGGCATTCATTTGGTTTTATATGTGCCTCCTTAGTTACATAACCGATGATTCGGTATAAAACTAACTTGTTACATTTTACCCAAATTTACATAATTAGTTGTCAAACTTCCAACAAACTCCACCTTGACAACAATTTTCCCAATCCCTTGCCCATGCCCATTCATCATCTTTTCTGCAAGCCAAGAGAAGCTAAACACCATCGCAGCTTCTCTACTGTAACTGGCTTTGTGAATATGTCTGCACAATTCTCTCACGTATGGACCTTTTGAAGAGCTACTTTTCCACCATCGATCACATGTCTCAGAAAATGATACCTTACATCAATGTGCTTGGTTCTGCTGTGATAATCAGGATTTGTAGCCAAGTGAATAACACTTTGACTGTCACAAAGTACATTCACTTTCTCCTGTGTCCTTCCAATCTCATCAAGTAGACCCTTTAACCAGATTGCTTCTTTACTGGCATCTGAAGCAGCTATATATTCAGCTTCGGTAATGGACAATGCAACTGTTTCTTGAAGCTTTGACATCCAACTAATTGCTCCACCTACAAGAGTAAAGACATAACCTATATTAGATCTTTTGTCCAAATCACCTGCATAATCAACATCTACATATCCGCAGACTGATCCTTCACTACCACTAAAGATGATGCAATGGTCACTTGTGCCTCTTAGATATTGAACCACCCATTTCACTGCTCACCAATGTTCTTCTCCTGGATTTGCCATGAACCTGCTGACAACTCCAACTACATGTGAAATGTCAGGTCTTGTAGATACCATTGCATACATTAAGATGCCTATAGCATTCGCATATGGCACATGAGACATATACTGCTTTTCGTCATCAGCTCTAGGACTCAAAATCGAAGAAAGCTTAAAATGGGAAGCTAATGGAACATTAACAGGTTTCAGATTGTTCATACAGAACTTTTCAAGTACTTTCTCCACATACTTCTGCTGTGATAACCAAAGCTTACCATTTTTCCTGTCTCTGTGTATCTCCATGCTCAAGATATGTTTTGCTGCTCCAAGATCCTTCATATCAAACGTCCTAGAGAATTGAGCCTTTAACCTGTTGATCTCTTCCATGCTTTTGCTTGTAATAAGCATATCGTCAACATACAAAGCTAAGATAATGAATATTCCATTGAAACTTTTGAAGTAAACACAATGATCATACTCACTTCTTATAAAGTTCTGGCTCACCATGAAGGAATCAAACTTTTTGTACCATTGTCTGGGAGATTGCCTCAGACCATACAATGATTTCCTAAACTTGCAAACTAATCTTCTGCTGCGACCTTGTACAAAAGTTTCTGGTTGTTCCATATATATCTCTTCATTCAAATCACCATGTCGAAAAAGTCGTTTTAACATCTAACTATTCTAACTCAAGGTTAAGTAATGCAGTTAGTGCCAACATAGTACGAATAGAAACAAATTTTACAACTGGAGAAAAAATCTCATGAAAGTCTATACCTTCAACCTAAGAATACCCTTTTGCTACCAGTCTCGCCTTATACCTTTCGATACTTCCATCAACTTTCCGTTTTAGTTTGAAGACCCACTTGCATCCAACAACACTTCTCCCTTTAGGAAGTTCTACAAGATCCCAGGTATTGTTCTTGGCTAAGGAATCCATTTCTTCTTTCATAGTTGTTTTCAATTTTTCGCTATCTGTATCATCTACTGCTTCCTGATAACAAGAAGGTTCCCCATCTTCAGTAATCAAAGCAAAAGATGAAGCATAATCTTCATACCTTTTGGGAGTTTTTCTTTCCCTTGTAGACCTTCTTAGAGTGACTGGTTGCTGAACTGGTTTAGAAACTTCTACAACTTCCTTTGTATCTTCAACACCTTTTTCTCCAGAAGTCTCTCCTTCCTTTTGACTCTCACTGAAAGGTCTAGCCTCCAACTAAACTTGTTGATTTGGCGATACATGTTCTTGTTCAATTCTTTCAACATTTGATTTTAAAAGAGAAGATTCATCAAATGTTACATCTCTACTAATGACTCTTACGCAATGTAGGATCCCACAACCTGTATCCTTTCACTGCATAGTCATACCCAACAAAGACATAACATTTCGATTTTTGATCTAATTTTGAACTATGTTTTTTAGGAATAAGAGAATAAGCATTACAACAAAATATCCTTAAATGCGAATAATCACAAGACTGACCTGTCCAAACTTCTTCAGGAATTTTACAATTAATTTCTACTGAAGGTGATCTGTTAACTAAATAACAAGCAGTAGATACTGCTTCTGCCCACAACTCCTTTTGCAAGTTAGCATTGCTGATCATGCTTTTGGCTCTTTCCATAAGAGTTTGACTCATACGTTCAGCAACACCATTTTGCTGAGGAGTATAAACAAAAATTTTGTGTCTAATAATTACCTCATCCTTATAGTATTGTTCAAATTCAACTGAAGTGAACTCACCACCATTGTCAGTTCTTAAACATTTAATATATTTGCTTGTTATTTTATCTACCATTGCTTTAAATTGTTTAAATACATTGAATACATCAACTTTCTTTTTTAGCATAAATACCCAAACTTTACTGGAGAAATCATCAATAAATGTTAAAAAATATAGAGCACCTCCATATGATACAACAAGGGATGGTCCCCACAGATCAGAATGAATATAGTCTAAAATATCTTTACTATTATGATTTCCAGTTTTAAATCTCTGTTTAAACTATTTTCCACGCACACAATGTTTATAGAAATCTAACTTCAAAGATTTCAGATCGGGAAGAGATTTACATTTCATCAAAATATGAAGACCTTTCTCGCTCATGTGACCCAATCGCTGATGCCATAGAAGAGTACCTGCTTCTTCCTTTTCTGATGCAAACATTGCTTCACTAACCTAAGTACTACCTTTTAACCTGTAAAGATTTCTGAACTTTTCCGCTTTCATAACCACTAGGGCTCCTTTAAATATTTTCAACACACCATTCTAACTTGTAAACTTATAACCATTCGAATCCAACACTCACAAATAAATCAATTTTTTCTTCAAATTAGGTACATGTCTAACACTAGTTAATGTTCTGACTATGTTATCATACATCTTAATCCTAATATTTCCCATCCCAACAGTCTGACATGACACATTATTACCCATAAACACAGAACTACCATTTACATTTTCATACGAAGTAAACCAATTTCTGTGTGGAGACATGTGATGAGAAGCACCATAGTCTAACAACCAGTTTTATAAACCCCGAGAAACATTACATTTAGGTGAAGTTTCATCTATCATACATAATTCTTCAATAGATAGAATTTTGTCTATCATACCTGAATCGACCTGATTCGGTTCCTTCTTCAGGTTATCAAATTCTTTTCGTTTCCAACGGTATTTCTTCAGGTGTCCAATTTTATTACAGTGCCAACATGTTGCCTTACACTTCTTTCCCTTCGATTTATATTTGGAAGACCCCCTTGTCTTTTCTCCTCTTTCCTTTAACCATCCTCTAGCTATCATGGCTTATGATGCAACTATTTCAGTTCTGGATTTCCTCCGTACTTCTTCAGACAAGAGAGCTCCCACAACTAATTCAAACTTCAAAGAATCAGCAGTGCTCAAGCTGATTGAAGTTACGAAGTGATCCCATGATTTGTGCAGAGAACACAACAAGGTTATGTCTTTATCTTCTTCTTGAATTTTAACTTCCATATCTGTTAATTGGCATATAAGTGTATTAAAAACATTTAAATGTTCTGCAACTTTTGAACCCTCTTTCATTCAAAGACTGTACAACTGTCTTTTCAAATAAATTCTATTGGTTAATGACTTTGTCATATAGAGTTTTTCCAATTTTTCCCATAATATTGAAGCTGTACTCTCTTCAACAATGTTGAAGAGAACCTCATCCACCAGGAATAACCTGATGGTACTGAGAGCTCGGGCATCCAAGTCCTCCCAGTCCGAATCAGTCATGGTTGCATGTTTCTTAGTTTCCCCATCCAATGCCTTGTGCAACCCTTGTTGCACAAGCAGATCCCTAACCTTTAGTTTCCAAAGAGCAAAATTGCTCTTCTTCACCTCGAATTTTTCATTCGACAGCTTGGACATTTTTTTCTAGGGTTTCAATCTTCAGACTTTCAACTAGGGTTTATATTTTTCCTTTATAAAAAAAAACACACTTCCAATAGATTTTTCCAATCCAAACCCTTGTTTGCCAAACCCTTCGATTAAAAAAAAAAAAAAAAAAAAAAAAAAAAAAAAAAAAAAAAAAAAAAAAAAAAAAAAAAAAAAAACACTTTGATTTTCTTTCCTTCAAATCTGAATAAATCCACCCCTTTAAAAAAAATGATTTTGATTTCAATCTGTTGTTGTTTTTCTCATAAAAAAAAAAAAAAATATGCTGAAAAACAAAAATCCACTGATTTTTTCCCAAACCAAATAAAAAAAAATCTGGAAACTTTGATTTTTTTTTCAAATACCTAGATTCGTGATAGCGTCCAATGTTAATAATGGTGGCAGGGACACCGTTTGCTGTAGACTTTCTCAGGCATTCCAGGACGCAGAGATCATGTTCCTCCTCTCACACAGGTCTAGCAGCGTCCTCTCACACAGGTCTGGCAGCGTAGAGTTTCTATTGCATGCTCTCCAGCACCTCCAAGCCAGCAACAGGCAGAGTCCTTGAGATTTTTGGTCATAGGAACCACTGCAGATCATGGATTTCTCTTGCACGCAGATTGGTCACTCTTTTATCAACACGCAACAATGGTGTAGGGCAGTGAACAAGCAATGGCACAAGACAGTTAACACGCAACAATTCTTAACACGTAGCACAGTCAGCACTGGTCTTTACATCCAACAATGATGTCTGTAGGCAAGCTCGTCCTCCTCTCCTTCGTGTAGGTAGAAGGGCTTCTCCACGCACCATCTTCCCCTTTACGTAGCAATGAGTTTCCACGCTCTCTTACATGTAGCAATGGTCACCCTCAGCCATGCTTCATAGGCAGATTTCAGCAATGAGTTCTCTCCCTCACACACAAGCATATTTCAGCAATGAGTTCTCTCCCTCACGCACATGTAGATTTCAGCAATGAGTTCTCCCCCTCACGCACAGGCAGATTGCTCTGATACCATTTGTTGTTTGAATAGGGAAAATGAAGAAAGAAGGAAAACCATTTAGTTATACATTGACCAAGAAAAGCATATAACTGATTGGAAAACTGAATTCACACACACAAGTAACTACACAGGAATTACGTGGTAAAACCTTGACAGGGTGTGAAGGAAACATCCACGGGGCAAGGGATTGGATTCTTTTTTCAATCAATAATAATTCTCCATACAATAGTTCGGGCATTCATTTGGTTTTATATGTGCCTCCTCAGTTACATAACCGATGATTCGGTATAAAACTAACTTGTTACATTTTACCCAAATTTACATAATTAGTTTTCAAACTTCCAACATCTTCCTTTCCCCATCTACCTCGCCTCTCTCTATATATGCCCCTCCTATATATCTCTATCTCTTTGCCTAAATGTCTCTCTCTCTATTATTTTCCCTTTACTTTCTATCTATCCTCTTCTCCCTATCCCTCTTTTATATCTCTCCTGCTTTCCTTATTCTCCCCTCCCTCTTCCTTTCTCCATCTCTCTCTCTCCCCCCTCCCCTCTCTGTCTAACACATGATCTCTCCCCAACCCCCCTCTATTCTCCCCCTTGTCTCCCTATCTCTCCCTCCCTATCCCCTCTTTCTCTCCCTCTCACCCGCCCTCTCCCTCCTTTTCTCTATCTCCCTATACCTTTGCTTACTTCTCTCTCTCTCTCTCTCTCTCTCTCTCTCCATCTCTTTCTCTCTCCGTCCCTTTCTCCTTCCCCCCTTCTCCTTATCATTTTCTTCTCTCCCTTATTATTCCCTATTTCCTCTCTCTCTCTCTCTCTCTCTATCTCTCTCTCTCTCTCTCTCTACCACCCCTCCTTTCTCTCCCCATGTATACCTAATATATACGTCCCTCTCTCTCTTTCACTAACATCACCCCCTCTTTCTACCCCTTTTCCCTATCCCTTTCTATCTCTCCACCTGCCCTAATCCCTCGTTTTATCTCTCTCCCCCTTTCACTATCACTCCCCCTCTCTTTTCCATTCCCCATCACCAACTCTCTCCCCACCACCCTTCACCACTCACCCTTTTTCCTCATCCCTTTCTCTCTCTCTCTCTTTATATGTCTCACTATTTCTCTCTTTCTCTAACCCCCCTTTTCTTTCCCTCTATCTCTCTCTCTCTCCCCTTTCCTCCCTCTCTCTCTTCCCATTCCTCCCTCTCCCTTCACCTCAATGTAGGTGTTGCAATAGGAACGTTTGTGCATGTTTTTAATGTACGCAGGAATGTGTGTGCATGTTTTTAATGTATGCACATCCTTGTCTGTATAAGACAAAAATCACCTTTTATATCCATCCTCTCTCTCCTAATAACACTCACATGCTAGTTCAAACACAAAAGTATTGTGAGAAACATTCTATTATAGGTTTTATTTTATTTTGAGAGTGTTTGTTTTAATTATTGTTTACATATTCTTGTTTTACTATGACCTTTTCAAGATGGGAATATTACCCAATTAATAAAAAATGTACGCAAGGAAGAAACTTCCCCTTGAAAAATTTCAAGGTCGAAGAGAAAATGCAATATTGAGCATGGCTAAATATAGGCATCCACTCATCACTAGCTTAAATATTTGCACAACCAATGCCATGGTGGACTCTATTTTCTTATCACAAGTGAAGCATATGCATCCACTAGAGGCCATTCAAATTCCAACGTTAGATAAACTTTTGACCAATCTTCCATCAACAAGCAATGATATAGTTGAAGAATAGATTCAAGTTTTTTGATGTGTTGATTATTTAGAGGTAAAGATTAAATAATTGAATGTTTTGCAACCTTCTAGTGGAGAGGCTCCACATCTGAAAATTAAGTGTGAACAATTAGATGTTTGACATATAATGAAAAGTTCTATAATCTACTAGTGAAAGGATCCACACTTCATGTCCACCTTGCTTATATCAGCTATCTAGTGCATGACAAAGAGCTCCTAGGAATATACGTATGGACAAAAGTTATTTAGTGGGCCTTGAAGGTACGTTACATATACAGACTATTTATTGCAACACAACAAAAATTTGGAAGAATCTTTTGAAACAAAAAATGATGCATCTATATGTCAATTGTTTTAGGCTTTATTAAAATCACACTATTTAGTTGTTGTGAGTATCATTTTAGGCATAAAGATAGTTAGACATTTAGACACTAGTAATCACACTATTAGAAATATTTAAGGTGATTTTAGTATAATAAGAAAGTCTACTAGTTTAAAAGAGCATAATGTGGCTTGGCATGTAATAGTAGAATCTATTGCAAACAAGTCCATAAGGAAACATCATTTCATGTCACACATATCTCAAGTTAAGTAAAAATAAAAAACCTTAGAAATTATTCTATTGTAAGAGGAAACAATGACAACCAAAATAAAACAAATTATTAAGCCTTTGTTGGTAGGTTTCCTCATTGAAACATGGAGTTAAGGAACTAGTCCAAAAGTTTTGGTATGAAAATGCTAGGATTTCATCCAATAAGAAAGATGTGCTAGTGTTGAGAAAAGGTTGGAAAGACCATAACTCCACATTAAGTACTTTTATGATACACAAATAGAACTCTATGAGAGATTCAATAATGAACACATGGAATTGAACTTGGGTTAAAGATCTCTTGAGAAACAAAAACCTTAGGATGTTAGAATTATGCATAGATTGTAACACATGTTGTTGTATATACCATGTAGAATTTGATTATTTTTATTGCACATATAAACAAATTTGTTGTGCTTTGTATCCTAACATTGTGCATTATTGCTCATCCATTCTACCACCAATTTAATTAAGAGAATTTATGCATAGCATCATGTGTCCAAGGCAACATGGACAAAATTATTATGAAAAATATTGTTTATATCAAACATATTGTAGGTGAAATGAATTTGCATTATTAATTTGGTGTATTCATGAAAGCGAGGAGCACAGATTTTGGAGGATGATAGTAGATATTCATAGCTTCAAATATGTTACCTATGAAATAGATAATGGGAAAGAAAGAAAATTTATCATGATTGGTGTAGTCCTAGGTAAGTATTTTAAAAATTTGGACCATTTATCGATTTATATGTGCCATCCTTGTGCAAGGGCCATGATAATATTCTTTGTATCATTCCAATTTTATCTGATGTCTCTGAAGAGAAAATAATCCCAGGTAAGTTAAGGTAGCATTTTTTCTTACTGCACCTTCAAATTCAACATATATTTTTTCTAATGATCTTATTTGTGTATCATCATATATGAGTCGGTAATTTCATGAAGGATTTTCTTATAGAAACTAAAGCATATGTTAAACAAGTGCATTGACAAGATGAACAATTTAGAATATATAGGGACAACTTTCCTCTTGGAAGTATCTTTTCAATCGTGGATTTTGCTGAGAACTACACCCTTCAACCATAGAATGAGATATAGAGCCAATATTATCATTAAGATCAAATTAGCATAATGGTACATATCACATATAGGCGCATGCTAGACAATAGCAATGATTGGAGGATAATAGTGAAGGAGACATTTCTTTACATAAGTGATAATAGGCACCATGACCTAAATTATGTGCAACATTGCTTTAAAATGTTTTTTAATCAATTGAGGGATATACATATATAAATGGAGATACATTGAATTTTGTAAGATGGTTGTGTGTCCAAAAATTCCCATGTATTCCAATGGTTGAGTATATTACACAAAACATACAATGTGTCCCATATTTGGAACTATTTTGAGACTTATCGTGGGAAAGGTAAGCATGATGGGGCTAAGGCATGCATAAAAATACACTACAATGGGAGGAGATTAAGTTTACAAGAAATCCTCATATTTTTCATGAAAAATATGTAGTCCAAAGGTGCTCTATAGTAATATTAGATGGCACAAATGAGTAGCACACACCAACAAGGACAAGTCATGTGCTAAGAAATTTCTAAGAAGTAGTCAAACATAGATCTATCACGTTCATATCATTGTAGCAAATTATAAGGAACTCATTTATTTCATTCATTTCAAAGCTCAAAAAACCATTTGTTTGAAATATGGACATGAAATTTGGCTTGCTTTTGTGAAGCATTTTGTAGTGGTGAATAGGATGGTTGTGACAGAATCAATTCGAACAATGAATAGAATTGTGTATCACTTGCAATAGACCCATGAGTAGTCTTTGAAACAACCCAACTAATGGAGGGCCAATCAACCATTTCAACGAAGTATGACTATACCACAACGTAGACATTAAGGGTATTTTGAGGTAAGAAATGGGTCTCAAAATAAAAAATGTATTGACAAAATCAACTCTAAAGTAATCAATAAGATTGAAGATGATAATGTCATCCCTAGGGCTAAAATATTGTTGTTGCGAAAATATATGTACATTTTTAATTGTATTTTTGCCTTATCTCCTTATAGGTTTAGTCAAATATCAAGGGGTGAATCCACGAAGGTGGTTTACACTATTGGGCCAATCATGGCAATAAAATTTCAAGTATTCATTCTTTTATCGAATTAAAGCCTTCAAAATTCATATAATCTTTGTGAATTTTGATTTCGAGTAAAAAGAAATTTGTGGAGAATTATGTTGTTGTTCTAAAGATAATTTCTTATTTTTATTTTTATTTATTTTTATTTATTTTCCAGAAAATACTACTATCATATAATCTATAAAGTTTACACTTTTGGGCCAAACGTGGCAATAAAATTTCAAGTATTTATTCTTTTATCGAATTAAAGCCTTCAAAATTCATATAATCTTTGTGAATTTTGATTTCGAGTAAAAAGACAATTTGTGGAGAGTTATGTTGTTGTTCTAAAGATAATATTTATTTTCCAGAAAATACTACTATCATATAATCTATAAAGTTTACACTTTTGGGCCAAACGTGGCAATAAAATTTCAAGTATTTATTCTTTTATCGAATTAAAGCCTTCAAAATTCATATAATCTTTGTGAATTTTGATTTCGAGTAAAGACAATTTGGGAGAGTTATGTTGTTGTTCTAAAGATAATTTTTTTTTTATTTATTATTATTTTTACTTTATTTTATTTTATTTTTCCAGAAAATACTAATGTCATATAATCTATAAAATTTCCATTAAATTAAATACTCGTCGTTGCAAATTTTCACACATCTTAATAGTTATGTGAGTGTTCGAGATAAATAACTTAGTCATTACTTAGCGAAATGACTTAGTCGATCAAGATATTTACGTAAAATTTGAAATAGCTTTATTGAGGGTTTAACATACCCTTGATCGAAGTGATAGCAGGGCTAAAGAAAACTCTCTATCGAGAACTTGTTTTCTCAAGTACCAAGCCACTAGGATTGAAGATCTCAATCGAGCTATAGCTCGACATAGATCTTCTAATCATTAACTATCACCAACACCAAAAATAAAATATTAATATATTAATTGACATTTTTATTTATCTAGGAGTTAGGAGCTCGATCAATTGTTGCTAGTCATAAATTTCCACCAACCAAGTATTGATTTACACATGTAACCAAGAGATCAATCGAGTTATTTCTTGATCGAGCTCCTTCTGCGACCCAAAAAAAAAAAGAAAGTAGTAGAATTTTTATGGAAAAATTACATAAAATGCATAAATTACAAAGACAACGATGAAAACTGAAGGAAAAAACAACAAAATTGGCAACATTTTCTTCAATTGCTATAAGGTGAATTAAACTACATGTGGTTGATAGCATAATTGAACTATATTGAATTGAAATTAAATTATAATTTTGTGAGTAATTGAACTTATATTTCATATTATCCCTATTACAATTTAGAGATTTACAACAAAAAACATAGGAAATTGGGGGATTCATTCTTGAAAAGGGGCTCAACTTCCAAATCAAGAGGAAACCCAAGAAATTTCTAGCGAAAGGATGGAGAAAAAATAAAAAAATTGAGAGAGAAACAACAACAAGAAGATGATCCATTTCAACCAATTGATGCAAATACAGGTAATTCTTTGTCTCATTTTTCTTATTACAATTCTAAATTATATGCATTATTTATTATAAACTAAAAAAATATATTACATATGTATTCCAAAGATATTATGTAAAAATTATAAAAGATATAAGAAGAAAATGAAATAAATTGAAATAATATGAAAAACGAATGGTCATATAAACATATGCATGAACAAAATATTCAATGAATATTGATAATCCAAGAAATATGATTAAAAAAAGTAAACAATGACGAAACAATAGAACCAAGATGAAATAAGCAGTGGAAGTAATACACTGTATTTAAAAATTGAAATTCAACAACAAAGAATCCATAAAAAATGAAATTGCATAAAATCCCAAGAAAATTGATGATTTCCTTGATAGTGGTTTTCAAGGATAAACTCATTTTTAAAATGGGTTACATTATTTTGAGATGAAAATGCACCAGGAATTTTTATTTTTTATATACATTAGTCAAATGGTATCATTGTAATGGTTTTAACCCATGAGAAGGAAACTATATCCCCATAATTTCAATGATGATGGTTCGGGGTAAACCAATAACCACTAGTCATGATAGATCAAGGTTTGTGGTCAATGATAAATCACTTGGTGTGATTAATGGTTCATTGAAAATCATAAACAACTTGAGAAGTGAGATTAATAGTTTATTGCAAACTGTGAACCACCTAAGAACTGTAATGGTTGAGGGTAAACCACAAAAACTAAGGATGTGATTTAACCAAAGAAAATCATTACATTTCCATATTATTTACATTAATTACAATTCATGGCAATGTTTACAAGAGGGATTAGAAAAAAGGGTTGTCACATAGGTACTCCCTAACCTAGAAGCATTATATTGAGCAAAGCTCAATATCCTTGTAGGAGTTAAAAGGAAGAAAAGGTGTCAAGATATAGAAGGAGCAAGAGTATCCCTCCTTCCAATATGCATGTTGAGAAGCCATTATTTGTTAAACATATAACAACATGAAGTATTCGTGACATCCATCACCATAAAATAATGGTTCCTTCAATCTTAAATGATGATCCCTACCTTTTGAACACCTCACAAGTTTCTTCCTACAATCCTCATGAAGGTTATGAGAATTTGTTCACTTGTGTTCAAAGACATACAAAGTGCAGTGTAGATTCTTTCTTGCATAAGAAGGAGCCTATCACTACATATCACTAGAATTGTCCACGAAATGCTCATGATTAATCAATATTATTGATATATTATAAACACAAAAGAAATATTAGCATGCATGTATCGATGATATGTTAAATGTTTACAATGTAAAGTGTTCTTCAAAAGTGGAAAAGATGCTATAAAATTGTCAATATATGATGAAAAGAATTAAAAACATAAAATACATTGGATATCCTTCATTGTGTGCATTGAAAAATTTCATTGTAGAAACACTTGTATACCACAACATTACAACACTTGTTTTGTGTAGTTAAAATTATTTTTCTCGTAAATATTGGAACAAAATCATTAATGAAACTATAAAGTGATGCTCATCAATTATCATGCCAAAATAGTGTTGTTTAAATATATAAAACTCTTCATAATTTTATAGAAAATTTTCTATAATGGAAATAGGATTTCTTTTGATGTTTTATGCCCAATGTAAGAAAGAGCCATGGAAACATAGATGTTTCCACTCCATTGACCTCAATTTTAGATATTTTTATATTATATTCCCAATAAGAGTTCAGAAGAACTCGAGACTTTTTTTGGACGAAGTTCCTTTTCTACAAAACATTCCATAACCTTGCATTATATATAGACTTTTCAAGTGAAATAATGATTGAAATTTTGTGGACTTTTAGATATCACAAATTCCATGTTCATTAGAACCCCTTTTCATATAAAAATGCAAAACAAGATGATGAATCCCTCAAACAAGTAGTTGATGTTGAATAATATTCTAAAGAATGATGACTTGTTTCCAATAATTTATCCAAATAGAGTCAACGTTTAATGCCTTCACAAATTTTTTTGAAGTGACTTTGATATATATTTTAATTGAGAACAAACTATGTTCTTAGATGGTGTTTGAAAGGCAGTTTCTAAATTTATAAGAAATTCCAATAAAAAGGTGTTGTTTCTAATAATATAGATGGGACCAAATTTTTGTTAACATCTTCATTGTTAGAATTTTTTTTTCTTTCTTTTGAGACGATTTTATGCCATCCAATTGAATATGAAAATTCCAATCCTCTTAAAGTGTTTATTCAAGGAATAGTTGGCACTGGAAAGTCTCACTTATTCATTATATTTACCAAGATCTTTCTAATTTGGTAGTTATTTATATTAGGATATTGCTTTTGCTCACTCTAATTGGTATTGATTTATTTAACATACATGCAAAGAAAAATACAATATGATCTTAAGATTCCTCTTAAATATATGAAAAAAATACATGCCGAGTTTCCAAAAATATTTCAAGAAGAAATTCGACACATATTGGATATATTTTATTTTAAAAAATAAGCTTTATAGGTCCAATGTTATTCATACAAATATGTTCTCATTTACAATTATGGTCTCTTTAGTGGTAGATTCATCATTATTGTGGGTGACATTGGAAAATTACCTCATGTAAGAGATAAACCTTTTTATGCAAGAAAAATAGCGGGGAATGTCATGTGGAAAAATTTCAACATTGTTTTCTCTTTTGATACAATATTCAGATAGTGAGGAAATGATCTAAAACAATCCTTTTTATGAGAAATGTTAACTAATATGACAAATACCGATCCCTTTACTAATGATTAGGATATTCCCGTGTTACATATTGATATGTGATTGCCTCTTACAGAAGAGAGTTTCTTTCATTCAATAATGCACTTGATTCCAACAAATAATTTAGTCACCTTGCATAACCAGAAGATGCTAAAATCATTGGATTCATTAATTGTAAGACGTTGTAGAGCATAAAAAGGGTTTATTAATTGTTGGAATTGATTATGATAAATTGGAATATGAAATGGTATAATATATTAGTCATGAGTAGGGAGCTTAAAAAATCCTTCATCACCAGACAAAAAACGATTCTTGGGAGAAGTGGTGCCATGTCACCACGAGGTAAAACCTGAGGTATGATGGTTAGTGCACTCACTTAGTGGCTACCCACCACTTTGATTCTAACTCGATGACATATCTTTTGAGGGCCAATTACTTCTCCCCCATATAGCGAAGGTAGTGAGCAGCCTTAGGTAAATTATCTTATCCTATAGGTGACCATTGTGGGAAGTAGTGGTACATGGACTAGAATGTAGTGGTCGCTAGTACCCTCCACAATATTCATTGTTATAACTAGTTTTCATTGAGTACAATAGTACCATGCATTTGATGGGCTTGAGCCCCCATTGATGGTGCCTCGCAAAAAGGTTCCAGTGACTTGCATTGAGTGGATGGGACACATAAGTGTCTAAGAACATTTTCTTTTCTTGTTGTGTGGATTTGTGGATTTTAAAGCACTTGACACTTATTTATAGCATCTTTATTTCATTTCTTACATAATTTTTTCTTGTCATATTAAATAAACACATGTATTTAAATGGGAAAAGGAATTGCATTTTCCTGACATCTCCCTGCACTCAATTTAGAAGTCATCATTACAGGCCTTGGGGAAAAATGTCGGTCCCGAAGACTTCAAAGTATTCCTCCTATTGAAGGGGGGTTTTCTCCCCTTACAACTCATAAAAAGGTAACCATGCACACACCCTCTCAGGAATTTGTAGACGAATCTTCTTTACTCACAACATCTCTAGTTCGATATGTTCAAGAGACTCCCTCTCAGTCACCTTCTACTATTAAATACTTATGATTTACTCACTTTTATATTTTTTACTCCCTTATGCAAGGATTAAATTTGATTAACCGCATGAGGAAGAAGATGCTCCCTATCAAGCTGGTTCACCACTAGAGGAATCAAATGTGCCCTATCAAGATAATCAACCACTAAAACAATGTGTTGTTCCCTCTTGAGTTGATACGATAACATGGATTTGTAGTGGTTTAGAAAGGGGTGGAAGGATTGCAAAAAATTCATATGCAAGCACAACAGAGGACCTTGGAGAGCCTATCCCTGATCGCACTATTAGATAGCATGTTAGTAGCATCATTCAAAAGTATTTTGAGAAACATTCAATTATTACACAAGCTCAGATACTGCATGGGTTGATCAAACATAAGAAACTAAAACATGCCACAAAGTTTTTGGGTATCTAAAATGCTAAAAGTAGAATGACACATGCGGATTCCACAAAAAAAAATTCAAAGGAATTCTATATGTTTGGAAAATCAAGAAAACTTGATGTTCAAGCTACTTATAGGGAAATTACAATTGCTATTATTGCACCAAGTACATCAAAACATTAAATGTTGGAAAAAATGTGGAAATTGCTCTATGTCTCAAGACAAACATTGCAAAAGAATACCAAATCCAAGGTTCAAGTAAATGAAAATGATGAAGCTTCTTATTGGGATCTTATCACCAGGTAATCCTACTGAGACATGCTTACAATAGGAATCTAACCACTTGTGGTAGAGTTTTGAGAGAGCCATTTTCATGCTATACTAGATAGAAAGCATGTCACGCAACATTGCCTATGTAAACGTGAATATGTAAATCACGCTAAGAATGTTATAGAAATGATAGAAGTTGCACTTTTCGAGGAATTTTAGGAAAGGAATTGATCCCCATGTCAATATATCCATAAGCACGTTTTAGAAAATTGAAACCGTAGTTTATTAGGTCTAATACAAACTGTGAGACATGTTGTTGTCGATATCACGTTGAATTCCAACTTCATTACGACACATTCCAAAAATTTTGCAAGAAGAATTGGCACAATGACCCTCCTCCTTTCACAATGAATTATTTTATTTCATCAATATTGTTTCACATTATTTATAGAGATTTAATGCTTGAATATATATCTTGAAAATACAATCATCTTGTCATAGTAGTTCAGATCAATCTCACAAAAATCAAAGCAAAGGCAGGTGAATCAAGGAGATGGAAGATGATAGAATTTGACCATGAACGTATTATAGAGACCTACATTCTTATCACCCATTGGTCTAATGAGTAAATGATGCAAATTACAAGCTCTGAAACTGAGTATATATCAGTCAACTATCATCTAATCTAGAAAACGATATCCACATATTAATTTTGTAATTTATAAATGTGACACTTGAATACTTAAATTGCAATTTTTCAATGTTGTAATTTTTAATGTGGCAATATAAATTAATAATAATAAAATACTTTTATCCCTTGTAAGTGTCATCTAGAAATTTTTTATATATTTAAGTGAATATAACTTAAGAAAACATTTTAGATGTTCCTTGATATTTTTCTCCTCTTCAACCTTTAATATGTAAAATGTCATACATAAAGAACATGATCCATAGGGTTTTAACAAATGAAATGACCAACCTTGCATGTGTTTGTCAAACATATATTCAATAAATCCATTTTGGATATATTTATTTCAAAGTGATATATGTTATTCATAATGGAAGTGAAATAAATAATGTTATATCTTTTATTCACAATGGAAGTGATATCTTAGTATCATCTTTTCCAAGTTATTGGAAACTTTTTAAAGAGAGAAATAAGTAAATTAACATTATAAGAAAATAATTTTAGGGCTTCTTGAGCATATCTCCCATATAAGAGATTAACCATTAGCCACTTTGTTACTCTAAAAGCTATTACTAAGGAAGTGTAATCTTGAAAAAAATATTAATACTTATTAAATTTTTGAAAGATTTGAAAAAATAGAAATTCTTGTTAATTAGAGACTCACTTATATGGAAAATATTATTGCAGAATTTTTCAATGTAATAAATAGTAAAAGTGGAAGAAGGAATTTAAAAACAAATAATAATGTTATGGTGAAGCAAGGATGTCCCCACACTTTGACATTATTTGGTTATTTATAGATATTTTAGAATATTGGATCAAGATGTTGTTACAAATGATATAAATATGATATTTTCAACCACAAAAAATAGTTTGCAAAGACCTTTTGATTCCATAAATGAATTTTATAGTTACTCCACAATGAAAGTTAATGTAAACAATAATGGTAATAGATACTTAGGATCTAGAAATAGAGTAATCAAATTTAAAATAATAGTTAACATAAGGAGATGGAAAAATATTAAATGAGAATAATATTTATCTCTATTTGGTAAGTAATGAAAAATTAAGGATGATATGCATGTGATGTTACATGTCCCTATGTTTGAATGATAAAAATGTGACATTCAACATATTCAAATAATATGATATTCACGATTATGGCTGGTCCAACATGGGAAAGAAAGACAAACTTCATAAACAGCTAGATTCAAACACTTAGCTATGCCAAAATAGTATATACTAGATTCACATTTTCTTAACTTTTACCACTTACTAGATGTACAAAATTATTTCCTATTGTGTAAGTAAAATAAATGTTAATCACTATCATCACTATTTAGTTGAAGATTGGTTTATTACTTTTCCACTTTGTTCATTACATTATTTTGATATTGAATAAAAATGTTGAAAAAGAAATAACTTATTGGTTGTTTAATATTATAATCTAAAACTCAAGTATAATCTAAATTATAGAAATCATGATGTTATGATTATCTTGGAGTTGATGGAATTGGGAAATTTATTGCAAGTCTTTTTTTAAATACACCACCCTATGCTAAATGTACTATGAGTTATGAAATCTCTATGTGTACTAATTACATTTATGATATATGAATTTAAATTAATTTTATTATCATTGATATCTTTTTAATAAAAGTTGTATCACATAAATTGATTCAAATTAAAATAATTAACATCCATAAACTTCCATACGCTGAAATTTAATGAACATCATAAAAAATAATTAATAAACATCCATAAATAGAAATAATGAATATATCCATAAATTGTTCATATGAAAATATATACAAAGTACATTACATGAACATCCATAATTTATCCATATGAAAATATACAAAGTATAGTAGATGTGAATGTGCCCTATGAAATGGGCCTGAAAATATACAAAGTATGTGGTCTAATTACCACTACCTCTATTTGACCGTTGGTAAAAAATGGCGTCTAGATGTTGGTACTGCAATATAACAAATTCAAATTCAAATTAATTATCCTTATTTACAAAATAAACAATATAGAGATAAATGTTTTAAGTTTAATTACATATGAATCTACTAACCTGATTCAAGCCCAAATGAAAGTTGTGTGGGATGAGGGTCACATCAATCTGAGCCTGGTGTTCCTCGGCCTGTGGCTCAATAGTTGGGGCCCACATTGATGGGTCTGCATTGGGATCTGTCACGCGGAATGAGTCGATCTTGCGGACAAGATAGACCTTCCTAGAATCTAATGAAGACCTAATGACAAACAAACCAACTAGACACTATCTTTCTCTAAATACGCTTTATAAATAATGGCAGACAAATGTGTTTAATGCCTACCTCATGTCCAACACAAGTTTGGAGATGCCTTCGCTCCTTTGATCCAAGTAAGTTCGTTTGTCGCAAACCTACAAGCACAAACAAGGAAAACAATTAAATAGCACTTGAATATCCAATATTATAAAACATATTTAACATGAAAGTCAAGGAGTCCATGAAACAAATAACATGAGATACTTGTTGAGAAAAATGAGCTTGATTGTATTAATTCAAAAGGAGAAGAACCTTACAACCTTTGCCTTGACGCTGTACAAGCTCCTCCCAGGGTCCAACAAGAAGTCTACTCTACTTTGACAAGCTTCACTAACTCCCCAATGAAGCCAAAAAGGTATGTGATCTCTCCTCTTAAGCTCAAATAGGAAGTCTTGATTTCACTAGCATTTAACCTCAAAAGTTCAGCTTCTAACCTCTCTGGCCACTGACCCAATGCCTCAATTTATATTGCAATGGAGATCAGTTACCAGCTCCTCCTTCAAAGGGATAGAGT
>APFE030516493.1:0-16477 GCA_000404065.3 Pinus taeda | reverse complement strand
CTTTCTAATGAGCTATTGTACGCGTCAAACGGAGATCATATGCTAAAGTTACGACCCCGGGAAGTTGATGTACCAACTTACCCCCAAACGGGGCCCACAGTTGGCGTTTCATCTCCTAGGGTTAGGTTTTGGAATGTTAAGGGTTTTTCATTGTTTCTCAACAATAAATAGGCCTTCGAGCCTCATTGTAAGTCAGTTCAGAGGCATGTAGCCCACACATCTCTTCTCAGAGATAGCTACCATCGCCCTAGCTAGTTTATTTCCATTTCTGATTGTAAGCA
The DNA here is from genome assembly GCA_000404065.3 of Pinus taeda. Classification (NCBI taxonomy): domain Eukaryota; kingdom Viridiplantae; phylum Streptophyta; class Pinopsida; order Pinales; family Pinaceae; genus Pinus; species Pinus taeda. Next base: position 16,196 of record APFE030516493.1, on the reverse strand, counting down.
TATTTCAGTATTTTCCATTAATGAAATGAAGTATTATTTCCGCTGCATATTTGTGTATATGGTTATCTCTGTAATTTGTTGCGTTCCTGTTTAAATCCGGATCAGTTTGTCCATGTTTTCATACCCACAGAGTTGACCTCCTTTTCTTCGCACATGTGACTGCTTCTAGCCCTAGAAACAATCCTCTTCACTTCGGTTTTCCTCCTCCTTCCTTCACTGCACTAGGAGACCTCTTCTTCATTCTTCATTACCCTTTCTCTTGCCTCTTTTCTTCGTAGATTTCAAAGATATGCTTCTTTACGTTGGAGGAGTGGACAACCTCTATATATAGAGGATTGTCCCTGTTTTTAGGCTGACTATAAGACTGTAGGCCAACTTGACTTATTTAATTTGGATTGCTTCTTTTGATGGTGCCACATGCTTGGAGGAAACTTGACATTTCTTGGAGGTGTTTTCTTTGACTCTCATACATAATTATACCTAGTGTAACATGCGCTCAAGGTCTTCAACATTTTCTTTTGACCATTTAACTCACCTATAGCACTTAACATGTTCTATACCTATTTAAATGAGCAAAAAACTCATTGACATATATTATAAAAATAATATTTATTTTCTTGAATAAGTATCAAAAGTACATTTATGAAGACTGAACCCAATTACATTTCCTTCAACATACAAGAGCCCACTAGGCATTAGATAAATTGAAAGTAATGCAAGCAATTACCTACACAAAACCACCTCCATGGGCCTTTTGAAGCTCGACCCAGACCCAAAAACCTAAAACCAAGGAAAGAAGTCTAGGATTTAAACTAAGAAAATAAGTCATTACCCGAGTTACATCGCCCCAAAGTAGGTGCATGTCGAGGTTAACCAGGGGATTGCATGATGTCGATGGGATAATGTGGTGTTGTTGTTGTAGATTTCTATATTTTCTCTACTCTATTTGACCCACCCCATTGGAGTTTGGTTTCACGAACTGTTTACCAAATGAGCCTATCGCATGTAGTTCACTGGCCTATGAAAACCCAACAAAAAACCATATTCCTCGACCAAACAGCCACATCCTTCGAGCAACTTCTATGACCCAAGTGTGGGTTATCTTTACATGAGGAATTAAACTTCGCATGTTTCTACATACACAAGGGTGACCACACCAACCCCCAAAATTAATAACTCACATTATCATTCAGCTAAAGGTGATGAGCATGGATCCCCACTGAGTTGCTTGCCAATATACCATAGGTATTCCCAATTATTTTACAAGAAGAGTCCCCAACTTAAATGCCAAAATTTTGGCGAAATATAATTGAACTGCCTCATGGGAAATAAAAAAGAAGACATTTTATTTCTCTTTATTAATCAAGGTACCAGGCGTTGCCATAAAATCTTCCATGATGGAATTTATCTTTTTATTTTTTCTGCAGGATAAGTGGAAAAACAAGAGGAAGTCATCAACAAACTATTGATGGGTAATAGTTAAGCCATCACCCTAGGGTTTCAAACCTTGAAGAATCTGACTCCCCACTATAGCTTTCAAATAATGCCCCAAATCTTCTGTGGCTATAATGAAGAGAAAGGGGGAGATAGGATCGCCCTGTCGGAGACCACGAGTAGGGTTGAATGTTGTTGAAGGGGATCCATTAAGCAAGAAAATATACCTTAATTTATTGTATAAATAATTTGATATGTTTTAATGGTAGTGTTTATTATGTCGATGGCATCTTTATTTTGCAATAGTACTTTTAGAATCTTAATTTAATTACTAATAATTATTAGGTAGATGATCAGGATTTAACCTCCACAAATTATTCTAAACTATTCTTAGTAGTAGTTATAGATCAAAGGTTGAAATTTATTTGAAAAGTAATTATTGTATTTTTACTCTTTTAATTAAATTGATTAATTAAAAAAATGTGATATGAACAAGTGGCATATAAAATGAATTGAGTTTTTTGGGCATGTTTTATTCATAAGTCATTGTTACATGGATTGATGCCTATCAACATTTACCAACCATTTAATTGATATGATTGCCTTAATTTATTAAAACCATATGCATTAAAAAAAATTGACAACACATTCAAAAATTAATTATATTATATTTTTTTTCATAAAAAAATAAAATAATTTTTTGATGGTTTCCCAAACGAACTGAGTTCCTAACCTACTAAAGCTATTTGTTTTCTCAAAGTCCTTAGATCAATAATAGCGATGTCAATACCATCCATTATTGGACTGTAAAATCCCATTCCTTAGATTTGCATAGTTCTCTATCTTTAAGATAGAAAACACAAATGAGCTCATAACCTACAAAAGCTATTTGTTTTCTAGAAGTCCTTAGATTAGTAATCCTGATGTCAATACCATCCATTTTTACTATGCATTTTATTGGATTGTAAAATATCATTCCTTGGATTTACATAGTTCTCTATCTCTAGATAACAAACACAATTTTTAATGCATCACAACCTTTAGCAATGTCAATCCACATACTTCATACATCTGCAATCACCTTGCCAACTGAAAATGTAACAACATGGACGTTATGTAGGTGGTGCAACTTCCACCATAAATATTCCAGCAAACTCAAGACTTCACAAATGATGATAATCCCTCCATGCCTCTTGTAAAGATATGAATCACATTAGGGAAACACCTCCTGATATAATAAAAAACCCATTCAATTTATTTTCACATGTGACAACATAACCACATGGATGATGACTATTTAGTTTGATCAGTTAATGCCCTCTAATTACATAGGTTAAGAAGCGATTGGTTCGAGCACATCAAATTTTTAAAAGTAATGGACTCTATATATAAGTAGGAACCATGCATAAATTTGAGTGGTAGTCGTTATATGCATTTGAAAGCCACAGAATAAGTGACACGTAGATTTATGGGAAACTAGATGAATTTGGGACTGATTTCTAAATGCAAAAGAATGAAATTGGAGAAGGCACCATAAATCTATATAACATTTCCTTCTAATTTGAAAGCAAAACCAACATTGTTATGATGGTTCATAATACAATTGAAATATTGAAGTTTTTGAAATCAAATCAATAATCCAAATCAATTTAATACTCTTTTAACACATTTTCACAAAAGTGATCAATCTATAACAATCAAACCTTTGTTTTAAACCAAGGAAACACCTTATAAAAGTAAATATTCCTAAACATTAAATGGAGTATATATGAGCAGTGCAATAAGGAAATGAATTAGATTAAATGTTATTTAAATGCAAGCTTTTGTGATTCATGATCATAAACCAAGTTTTTCTGAATAGATTACAAAGAATTTTTAGGATCAACATGTTTTGAATTTCTTACTATGGTTCGTCATCAGGACAAATATAGATAGCCCGGCCCAAGAAGCAAATAAATATAGTGGAAATGCAATGATTAAATTCCAATAAATAATATTATATTCAACAAAAAAACATTAGAGAATAAATAAAAATACAACAACTTGAAATAAAAAAATAAATAAAAATAAAAAAGAAGAAAGAAATGCAACAACTTAAAAATAAAATAAAAAAGAATAAAATTGAAATTCAATAAAATGAGAATTAACTAAATCCTAATAATAAATAAATAAATAACAATAACTAAAATAGAAATATCAATAAAAAGGACCCAAAAAAAAATTAATGGACACAAATATATAATTTAATAATAATATAATTTAATTTATTTTAAATATATGAAAATGAAATAAAGAACAAAAGCAAATGGATGGAAATTAAAAGAAAATAATTTTTAATAATAAATATTACAAAAAAAATGATAATAAAAAATAAAAAAAAAATAGATGATGATGATGATGATCTATTAAGACTAATGTGGTCTATCGGTAAGAATCTAATTGTGATTCTTCAAAATCTTATTTTTATGATCAAAAAGAAGGGAAAGAAGCACTCCAAGATCACTATAATTGAGTTGACTTAACAAGTCAAGAAGATTGAAAGTGTGGTAGATGTTAGGAAATAGAGTGGATATGAGTAAGAGCCGAGCAATCTATGAGGAAGTGTTTTTCATCTTCCACCCTCTTAGTATCACAAAGTTGACAGATTTTCTCATCCCAGGGAGTTTTGGGAGTAGACCACCGTCTAGTTTCATTTCAAAGCTAATGAGAATTAGTTCTTATCCTATTGATGTTCATTTTTTTCTTAGTGTTGTTCAAAACAGAGAGATAATTATAGTTATCAAGGGTGGGGTTGATCACAACCTTATAATATCTTAGCTTCCTTTTTCAATCCAACTCCTTATAATCCCACAATTTATCCTTAAATTTGGAGATAATAATATCTTTGACACTATCCTTGTTTCCTACGATGATCTCCTCCTCTATCCCCAAGTGGTGGAGCCAAGACTGGGTATCTTTATGCCACCCACGCTTGAGGTGAAGGTGGAGGTTTTTACTAGAGTTAGAAGCAATTTTGGGAAGACTCTTGGATTCCATGTTGTAAAGCTTCTTCTTATACATTAGATACCTAAACATAGTCATGCTTTCAATGGGGAAAGGCCAGCTTCGATCAGGAAGATTGGATAGGAAATACTTCCCTTGGCCTTGCGGTTGTAGGTTATGAATTGCTTCTGAATCATCTCAATCTTTCTCCATGACTCTCTAGATAAACTGTAACCTCAAACTTCACATCTATATAAGATAATAGGGGTGACGAGAGTCTCAAAAATTAACCTTTTTTTACTCCAAATACAAAGATCAGTCGACTTACAATTATTTTCCAACTCATAATAAGTTTTCTAGCATCCAATAATCCTTTTATCAATGTTATAATTCTACTTGAGCTAATGAGGAATGTCAATACATGAATATTTCTAAGAAGAAACCTATTATGAGTAATTGTTATCATAGATGAAATTACCATGGGTGATATTTTTGGATTTAATTATCATTACTTTAGTCTTGTCGATATTAATTGTCATACCCATCCTGGAGCAGTAATCGTGAAGAGTCTTAATTTTCTTGTCTAGGTCATCATGGGTTCTGGAAAGAAGAACTATATCATCGGAATAAAGGAGAAAGGTAATGTTTATCCAACAAGCTCGATGTCCTTGCAACCTGCAGTTTCCAAACTTTCCTCTAACTTATCGATGTAAATACCAAAATGGGTATGGGATAGGGGACACCCCTTATTAACCTTGATATTGTATTTAATATCTTTAGACCACCCTTCGTTGGTCTTAAGCTTGGAAATAACAACCTTGTAAAGGCAACTCACAACAATCCTCAACTCAGGAGGAACCATTATCTCTTCAAGTATTTTCCAAAGCTTATCCTTAGGAACAGTGTCAAAAGTTTTTCTAAAGTCCACAAAACAACAAAAGAGATTGGTTTTACTATTGTGATATTCCTCAGCAATGAGCCCATATATTTTGGTTAAGATTTGGCTAATCATAAAGGTCATGTAGTTAGAGGGAATGTTTTTTTCCCACTTTTAAAGATAAGCATAATAAGGCTTTGTATCTAGGGATTAAGGAAGACATGTTATACCGCCAAATTGAGAAGCTTAAGGAGACAAGGGATGAGGATAGGCCTTCGCATTTTAAATATTTCAGCTTGGTAATCTTCAATATCTTTGGCTTTCCCATTAGCAAGATTATGAATCATAGACTCAACGTATTCTAGAGAAAAGATATCCTCCTTAATATAAGTGTTTAAGATGGTTCCCACGGTGCCCGAAGAGTCATACAACTTCTTAAGATATATGTCCCAATTGAATGATTATCTTTTGCTTTATATACAAGCACATTCCACCAAAACTTTATGGGTACAACTTTAGAGAGGTGAAGAATATATTCTTGTCTCTTATTAATATAGGACCTCTTTTTCCTTTTGATAAGAGCTTTGTATATACTTATATTTTGGAGATTTATAGTTTTGTTAGGAGTGTCTCTAATCGCTTTCCTGGAAATTTTACAGTCATTTTCATACCAAGGGTTGGAAGTTCTGTTATTCTTTTTATATGAAACCTTAGTAGAGAACTTTTTAATGGTAGTGGAAAGGGTAGTAGTGAAATTGTAATAAATTTTATCAACATTTTTATTATAAGTCAGGAAGCCTAAATCCCTTTTAAATCCTTTAAGAAAATGTCTACATTACTTCTATAGAAATGAGTGTGTCTTTGAATTGCATGGGTCTCCTGTATGTGGATGGTATGCATAACAAGATTGAGGGTTAAAGACAAAGGCTTATGGTCAGAGTTAGGCTCGTAATCGTTAATTAGCTCAAAGTTTGCAATAAAGTTGAGGAAATGGGTGTCAGAAATCGCATAATCCACAACATTACTACCTAGCCCATGGATACAAGTCATCTGGCCAGAGGTAGGCCACTTGTTAATACCATTACAAATAATCAGGTCTTGGGAAATTCAAATCTTGAGAAGCTTGGTGTCGAATAAGTTCTCGGTTATTTCTTCAAACTTTATTTTGAATCTATTAGCCCTAAGTCACCATCCTCATCAAGCCACAAGGGGTCAGGGTTAGAGTTGTTACTTAACATAATAGCTTGATTAGTAGCAGTTCTAGCGTTGAAGTCCGCAAGGAAAAGGATATTACCTTCATTCATTAGGTTGTAGATGTCTTTTTCTAAGGTATTGAAAGGGCAATTCTTATCCAAGTTGTTTTTCTTATAGGAGGTAGAGTTGAAAGGAGTGAAATAATAGATTGCGAGAAAAATCCTATCGGTGGTAGAATCAGATATCTCTATCCAAATGTACTAATTGAAGTGGTCGATTTTCTAAAGTCCGATGTGAGAAGAAATAGTGTTCTTTATATAATAGGTTATACCACCAAGACCTATGAGAGGATCTCTTATTCCAAGCTAACCAAAGAATGAATTCGTTAAGGTGAGGGACCTTAGATTCATCATGCTCCCAAGTTTCAACTAAAAAAATAAGATATCAATCAGGATCCAACTTAACATAGGACCTTTACACCATGGAAAACCACGGAAGTTCCAAAAGAGGATCTGAAGTGATACTAGTCCCTATTTATCACTCTTATTTTGGAACTTATCTCTAATAATAACTTTCATATTCCTAATGATAGCCCATTTCCCTTATTTTCTTGCCTTCTTAACCTTTTGGACTTCTTTCCTATGTTTAGCTTGGTCTTCTGGGATAAGATCTTCATTTATAAATATTCTTATTCCTTTAAGGCTTGGGGATCTCTTCAGTATATCTAATTTATGGTCATTACAACTTACCTTAACACGAATTAATTTATATTTATGCTCAAGTATCTTACCCACCCTTGTTGCTTTTGTGAGATAAGTTGTTTGAATTTGAGATTTTGTTTTTAATTGTTTTTTTTATTGTTTCTAAAGTGTCCTCATTGTTTTTCTCTTCTACACTGGAAATTATAAGGTTTAAGACTCTTTTATGGCGATCAAGTTCAATTAGTTTATTAATTTCCTTTTTTATGAATTCAATATATAATTTATCCTTGGTGCTATTTAGGGCTAAGTTATTATTTAGTTGTTCTCTTATATTTTTAATCGTGTTCTGAGGGCATCATTTTCTTCAACCATTGATTGTTTACTATGTTCTATTTCTTGAATCCTATCTTTCATTCCCAGAATTTCAGTCTCAAGCACTATAATTTTGTTTTTTAACAATTTGTGCTTGTTGTCAAACATTATAGATGATTCTAGTTTAAATTGGTTTTATCTTTCTTCTCTTCTTATTTCAAAAGATTCAATATACTGGTAAATACTTTGTAGGGTAATTTTACTTGGTCTCCCTTTGCTAGAGAGGGGATTAAAAATATGGGGGGGAATACTAATAATTTAAACAAAAAAAACTTAACAAGAAGGGGGAAAGATGGAATGTATGCACCTGTTAAAGTTATATTGAGCATCAATGATAATACTTTGAAACTGCAGATGAAAATCAACCACCGCGGAGACTCTTTTGTGTGTAAATCATTTTGATACCACCATCCATATATATATATATATATATATATGGCCAAAGTATATTGAATTTCACCCATTGCAAAGATATATGATCGATTATATATGTCACCTCATATCGGCTACCTCAGAGATTATATGGTCGAGTATATGCACCGCAAACAGCGAATGCATAGAGCGAGTGTATGTGGTTATAGGAGTTTAATATATGGGTGAGCGAGTGTATATGGTGCAAAAAGCGAGTGTATAAACATATGCTTCCACACACATCATAGAGATCACACCTCACCAAACCTCAGAGGATGTATTCAAACCAGACTGCAAGGGATGTATTCACACTACAAAGATCAATATATGATTCGCCCACTGCATAGATAAATATATGATTCACACTGCAGAGATAAAAACACCAATCACATTGTAGAGATAATTAATATATGGGTGAGAAAGTGTATATGGAGCAAAGAACAAGTGTATAAAAAATAACCTTCCACACACACCACATACATTGCACCTCAACGCATCTTAGAGGACAAGGACAAGTTAATACTTCAAGAATAGTTATAGGAATACATAGGTAGATTTGAGATAACATATTACTAGTATTACTAAGGAGAGGGATATGGCATTGAGTGCTCAAGCCACATATAAGTAGTCATCAATTAATATTGATAAAGGTAGACTACACAACGATATTTAAGATAGGTTATAGAGGAGTTGAAGGCCAAAATAAAAGAGATGGACACTCTAAGGAGGGAGATGAATAGTCTATGGACTCAATAAAGATTTGAGATTTAGATCATAGAGCCATGGCCAGGGGCAAGTCCTTATGAGGTTGTAATAGGATCCACAGGGATAGAGTAGGCTATTGCCTCAAATGGAATAGGTTTAGGGTGTGGAGATAGTTTAAACAAGGGTTTTAGAGTAGACTTATGGTGTTACCCTAAATTTTTGTTAACATCAAGGGTGTTCCATTTGTACCATAGAATATAGTGCCAATACCTCTTCTTATTAGACAAGAGATAGGATTAGATGGCAGACTAAAGATAGTAGATATGGTGCCATAGGATATGTTGAGGTACTATGGGGGAAATTTTGCGGTACTAAGCATAATGATTGTAGTGAGGGAGACTAGTAAGAGGACAAACTGGTAAGTGATAAGAAGGCATCAAAATCAACCCAAACAATAATAAATTAATTTTACTTTAAGAATCATGTGGCGAATTTATTAGAAAGTAAGTTTGAGAGTTAGAATGTGTGAAGCCACTAGTCTGCATTAGGAAAGGTTGGGACTATGAAAATAAATGTTCAGCCACTGCGAATAATTAGGAAGTTAAAACTGTGAAAATTCCTAGATCTAACAATCTCTATAATTCTACTGCAACCAGTTGAATCTACTTCTCCTAGATCGTAAATTACATTACAAACTTATTTAAGATTTCTTCTCAAAGTATTGAAGTAAATTACTGAAGTAGCCTACACCAAATTAAATATGATTTTGAAACATAGAAACTAAGAAAGGAAATACAAACACATAAGACACCATTATTTTTAGAAAAATGTCCCCGAAAAATCCCAATGCGGGAAAACTTGTGCAGCAACTCTGAGGGTTATTATTAAGCAGTAGCAAATTCTGAATACATCTTTGAATACCTCACAATATTATTTAGTTACAGAGAGAAATACTGGCAGAAAGAATTGTAAGGTTGCCTCACACTATCACTGGAAATCATGACTAATTCAGCCCCAAACTGATTGCCCTCAACTTTTCTAGCTTCCTTTTTGCTGCATCTGCACAGTGTCTGTGTCAGCCCAACGTCAAGCTCTTTGGGGACTGTGTCACTCCTCTTGTTGGTCGATTTTATGCCCAGGGGATTCGATTTCTACCTCCTGGTCTCACACCTGGCTCCCGGCTTATGAAACTCGAATTCCATCTGCAAATTTCAAACTCCTCACTGGCTTTTTTGTTCCCTCTGCATGGCTCTGTGTCAGCCCCTCTGGCTCAGCGCTACCACTGCTGGATTAGTCTTTGCCTCTATCTGTGTATGATTCTCCAGCTGATAAAATCACTCTCTCTGGAAGTTATCCCTGCCCCTCTGCTACAAAACATCTCCTCAATCGAATTTTCCTCCTGAGAACTTCTCACTTCAGAAAATCGATTTCTTGATCTCTCTTGGTGTATTTTCCAAATGACCCTCAAACCCCTTCTTATATCTTTCCGTTGGAAAACCAACGGCCTATATTAACTCCTAATCAAAGGCTCAAATCGCTTTGACTTGATCTTTGTCTTTTTCTAGAAGTTACACCCACAATTAGATTAATACCCATTAATTTTTTAATTTTCCTAAGTTTAGACTTAGGAACCCCATTAAATATATTTTATTTTAATAGAATCGTCTCTGGGTGGAATTTCCCAAAATGGTTTTTGGGTTCTTTGGAATGCATGTGCCCAAGCCTCCCTACAAAATTTCAGGCCCAGAGAACATCCAATGCTATCCCAAATCAACATAATCTAGTCTATCCATTGAAAGGAAATTGTGTGGCACAGATAAGATTAGCCTTCCAAAGATAGGACTAGCCCTCAGACTTGGATAGGCACAACTATGTTTCCATTTGTAAGATGGAGGAGGAGTAAATCCACATGTGGAGTTGACCTTTCGTTTATTGATGGGTAAATACAAGAGAGTTGCTTGATAGTATAATGGCAATGTATCATCTTCTTGAAAAGGGGTTGAACTTTTCCCTTGTGCCTAGAAAAATATCGTTAGAGGAGATTACTTATAACGTTGAATTTGCCATTAGGGACTTATCAAATCCCATTAAAGACATCATTAGGAAAGATTGTGTTGTTGTTATTAGTAGGGCTAAACGTCCTAAGGAAAATATTAGCAAGTCGGAATTTGAGGCCCTTAAAGCTTTGAACAATAACCTAGACATTGTTATTCTCAAAGCTGATAAGGGTGGGGTGGTTGTTATCTTGGATTGGGAGGACTACCTAAGTAAAATGACTAATTTCCTAAACAACGATAGCTATAAAAAAACTTACCAATAACCCCCTAAAAAAAATTTGAAAGTTGTCACCTTAGCTATTAAATCTAATAGCTTTGTTAGCTCCATAACCCATAAAATTATTGAGAGCAACCCTCTCTCTGAGGACTACAGGCTTCCCAAGATTCATAAGGAGGGGGCTCACCTTAGGCCCATTGTCAATATAATAGGTGGGCCTACTTATCTTCTAGCTAAACATTTAGCCTAGAAGCTCAAGCCCCTTGTTGGTCACATGAATTCTTTTATTAAAGATTCCTTTTCTTTTTTCAATGAGTTAAAGGAGATAAAATTTGAGCCTAATGATATTATGGTGAGTTTTGATGTGGTTTCTCTTTACACCAATATCCCTATTAATGAGGTTGTTGAGGTAATCAATCAGATTATTGATCTTGATACAGCCAATCACGTTGATATTTTCCTTACTTCTACTTTTTTCAGCGTTGAAGTTGAATTCTATGAACAAACATGTGGTGTTGCCATGGGTTCTCCGCTCTCTCTTTTCGTTACTAACCTGTTCATGGAAGATTTCAAATCTAAGGCCTTGGCTTCATCTCAATTGTCGCCAAATATTTGGAAAAGGTTTGTTGATGATACCTTCATTTTATGGCCTCATGGTCGTGATAAGTTGGATATGTTTCCTCAGCATCTTAATAATAAATCAAGATCCATCAAATTTACCATGGAAACTGAAATTAATGGAAATCTTCCTATGCTTGACGTTCTTGTCTCAAAAAAGGTTGATGGTTCTTTCTCTCACCAAGATTTTCATAAGAAAACACACACTTGGAAGTATCTTCATGTTGACTCCCATCACTATCCAGCCCAAAACCTAGGAGTTCTCAACACATTAGCTACTCGTGCTTTAAGAGTTTCTGATGAGAGTTACCTGGAGGGTGATAAAAACCATCTCCTTGATGTTTTTGAAAAGAATTCTTATAATAGATTCCAAGGTATAGGGTTTTTTCAAAAGTGAGCAAAGATATGAAGATTATGAAAGAACCTAGATAATGGGTTTCCAATGTTCAGCGTCCCTTTATCCAAGGAACTACCGACAAGATTAATTGTATTATTAGGAAGCATAATGTTTCTTCCACCTTTAGACACTTGAACACTATTCGTAGCTATGTAAGATCGATCAAAAACCCAGTGGAACCTAGGAGCATCAAATGTGTTTATTTCATCTCATATACCTGAGGGACCCCCTACATTGGAGAAACTGGTCATTCATTAACCAAAGGATTCAAGAGCACGCGGCCAACGTAAAACATTGTAGGACTCGCTCCTCAACTTTAGTTGAGCACGCTGAGAAGACAAATCACCACATATGTATAAAGGATTCTCAGGCCATTGCCAAGATTGATCATTTCTATCACCGTAAGTTTAGGAAGGTCATTGAAATCGGAAAAAGGCCAGAGATGCTAAATATGGATGATGTATGGAAGATTAGTAGTTGTTGGATCCCTTCCCTTTATTCCTAAGTGTCATCCTTATTTTTTTCCCTCCTTTCCCGGGAGGTTCACTCTCTTTTTTCTTTGCCTTTTTATTGCTTTCTTAATCGTTTTTTTTATATTGTTTGTTGATTTAATTGGTACTTTTCTTTTATGTCTACTTGAAGGTGTTTAGTTAAATTTCATTGCTTTCCGATTTAGTGTTCTTTATCTATTCTTTTTTATTATATTTGTCTCTTGCTATATTTTTGTTGAGATTAAAAATAATAATAAATAAAACAAATTTCAAACTTTTAGATATATATTTACTTTTCATTTAACATTTCATTAATTTTTATTCATGAATTCCATAATTTCTTTGTTACTCTTTAAATACTTCTAGTGAGATATTAATTTTGGTTTCTTCCTTTGTGTATTTTATTCATTTTCATTTTATTTAGTTAGTAGTAAAAATAAACTATCTGTTGTAATATATTTATTTTGTGTTTCTTAGTTTTTTATTATTATTTAAATTTTGATTTTTTTCTTTGTTTATTTTATGTCATTTGTAGTTTATTTAGTTAGTAGTTTTAAATAAATTATTTTGCTGAATATATTTTTTTGTGTGTGTTTTATTATTATTATTATTTAAAAATTAAATTTCTTTATATTTCCATTTTTAAAAGTCTTTTCATAATTTAAATTAAAATAATTAGATTATTATTAAATATTTATTTGTATCATTACTTTTGCTTTTTATAGTAATTTCTATTTTTTTGTTTTTTCTATTTATTAGGATTTAGTTACTCGGGTTTATTGGATTTTCAATTATATTTCTTTTTATTTTAAGTCGTTAGATTTTTTATTTTTTTAAATTTCTATAATATTATTTATTTGGATTTAATGGTTTACATCGTCCACATATTTAATTATTTTCTTGACTATTCTTTATCTTTGATGATAAACCACAATAAATTTAATCCAAATGTCAATCCATTTAAATATTTGAAAACTCTTATTATATAACAAAAAACCAATAATTTATTAAAACTTTATTGTTGGAAACACTAAAACTTGGAAATTTAGTTTTTTTATTTGAAAAAAACACTAAAATGTTAAAATTTTAAGTTTTATTGTGAAGAAATAAAATAGAAAAAAATATATATACATATATACTATTATCCAAAAACAACCTTTGCTCTCAGTTTTTCAAGTTCTCCAAAACCAGAATCTATCTTTCTGTTTATTCAAAGCCACTCCCTAAACCATTTTCCAAAAAGCATCTAGGAATTTCCCAATTAAACTAGGACTCCATACGCCCAAAAAACCTTTTATATCTTCATTCTCTTCGAATTCATTCAAATCCATGTGCCCATAACGCATAATAAATTCAACCCCTCTTGAATACAACATGACCCATGTGGTTCCTCATATTTCAAGTCCCGACAATAAACACAGTATCTTTGGCATCATTGCTTATTCACCCCTAACATTCAACTATGTTCTCAAGGAGGAAGCCACCCAATGGTGGTTTTCTACCACTGGTTCAAGCATTCCATTTTTAATAATAGCATTAGCCCCTACCAGACCCAAATACAAAATGCCCAATCTGTGGGGAAATGGTGTATCCCCCAACTACAACAAAATATCTTTGGCATCATTGCTTATTCACCGTAACTTTCAACTATGTTCTCAAGGAGGAAGCCACCCAATGGTGATTTTCTACCACTAGTTCAAGCATTCCATTTTTAATAATAACATTAGCCCCTACCAGAAACAAAAGTTGAAAACTTAGTCGAGTGATCATTTATGATAGTTGTAGTTAGCCATGTGAAGTCAATGGACCACTTGTAAAGATGAGGTTTACTTGGAATAACACACAGATGCCAAGTGTCTTCATTAATGAATAGCGTTCTCCTAAAAGCTTCAATGCTGTGATATGCCTCTAAATAATGTAACTTAAACCTTGAAATATGTGAAATGCCTCCAGGAACAAATCAAAGTAAGAAAAGGCATCATCATCTGTAGAAAACACCCCAAAATTTGAAGCCATTGTTGGATTTTAGTTACAGTCCTAGTTTGTCTTAGTGGATATATTTGGTAAGTCAATTGAACCTATCTCAGCAATCTAACAGCATTGTTTCGCTAGGTGAATTTCTACCAATATCTATCAATCTGTTTATTCATTTAATTTGTTAGATATATGCAAACCTAAAATTGTTTTCGTATTGACTGGATTGCATCTAGGCTAAGAGTGTTGGATGGATATAATCATTAAAATATTGAAAAAACAGAACCCATTGAACGGTATAAAGTACATAGTAATGGGAGTGAATATAGTTAGGATAGTGTTGGCAGTATAACAATAATACCTAAAAAGGAAACAAATGCAAATCTGACATTAAAGATCAACCAGTAGACATTAATGATCAACCAGTAGTGGTAGTACTGGTATTGATGGATTCTGGTAACTTTCATAATTTCATCGACTTGAAGGTCCAAAAGCTAAACCTATGTATGTGACAAGACAATGATAAACCTGAGCCAGCAATTGCAACTCTACATTTTGCGATTATAACTGTCAATCTCATTGAAAATGGATATTCAGATTGATGTTTTCATTCTTCAACATGCCCTCTGGTGGTATTGACATACAAATGGGTAATAATACTATTCGATTAGAGACTCGGTATCTAAAATATGACTTGGTCATTACAGGCTTCACGGCATTAAGCCTTTTGTCATTGCAAGAGATTCAACTCCCTAGAAAGAGGAAAATGTCCGTCTTCTAAAGCAACACTCTAGAAATAACCATTTTTTCTTTACTTTGACAAGTTTTTTCCTCAACGCATCAAAACCATCGATGATCAAATCGAAAAATAATAAAAAATGGATATTCAAATTGATATTGAGAAATATTCTTCAATATGCTTATTTGAAATTAATATGCAAGTGTAGAGTCGTATCTAAAATATGATTCAGGTTAGAAATTTAACTCTTTGTTTTGTGTTTATTGAATGATGTTTTTCATTATTAAATGTAATATGTAATTGTTGTGTGAATTGTTTGATTGTTAATTAATTAGATTTAAGAGATTTAGTCTAACTAAAATAGCTCGCTTTTTAATGTTTGGTTGAGAAATTTTCTCAACTGATTGATTGTATGATATCTTCACCAATAATTGATGTATTTATATGTGTTTCATGTAATGTAAAATATATTTTTGGCGTGCAATTAGTTTCACAAATTTATATCAGAACCAGTGACTTTGGGTAAACTCCCTTAGAAGAAGGCCTATGTAGCTGTGAGAAAAATGTGAGAGTTATTTGTTATATGATTATATTAGAATAGATAGGTCAGTGTTTTGTGTGATAGTGGACCGGCATCCTTTGTTGAAGAGCAGGTGACAGGAGCAGCGTTGAAAGGTTGTTTATTTACTTTTGGTGTTTGGTTGAGAAATTTTCTCAATTAATTGATTGTATGGTATTTTTACTAATAATTGATGTATTTATATGTGTTTAATGTAATGTAAAATAAGTTTTTGATGTACAATTAGTTTTACAAATTTGTATTAAAGCCAGTGACTTTGGGTTAATTCCTTTAAAAAAAAGCCCACATAGCTGTGAGAAAAATGTAGAGAGTTTTTTTGTGTGCCCAAATCATTGTGAGAAAAATGTGAGAGTTATTTGTTATATGATTAAATTAGAGTGGATAGGCCAGTGTTTTGTGTGGTAGTGGACCGGCATGCTTTGCTTTGCTGGAGCTGGTGACAGGAGC
>APFE030516487.1:6749-29291 GCA_000404065.3 Pinus taeda | reverse complement strand
AGGAATCCACATTATCGTTACGTTGACTCTAGGGTGTTGTATTTTAAAAATTTGGCAAGGTCTTGAAAGCTTCGTTGTTGGCTGAATGATATTTTCTGTCTTTAAATTTGGATATTTGTTTGTTTCTCATATTGTTGAAACATTAAAGAATAGTCATGTGAATATATCCACACAAGATAATGTTGTAAACAACACTCCAAACCTTATGCCATAAAAGATAGTGGAATTCATGCCATTAGGCTCCTTCTTTCCTTTCCAGAATCCATTGGAGACAAAGGAATAAATCTCAAGCAGGACCTGCATATAAATGATGTTTGATTAGAGGGATTCCACCCAATACCATGCATCATAAAATGGTGAAATCCCAAGGATGATACTCAACAAATATTTTCATATAAATGATGTTTGATTAGATAGATTCCATAAATTAGCATGCATTAGACAATGGTGAAATCCTAAGGTTTTTGTAAGAGTTA
The DNA here is from genome assembly GCA_000404065.3 of Pinus taeda. Lineage (NCBI taxonomy): Eukaryota > Viridiplantae > Streptophyta > Pinopsida > Pinales > Pinaceae > Pinus > Pinus taeda. Next base: position 28,815 of record APFE030516487.1, on the reverse strand, counting down.
CACCCCATCTTCAAGGTTTTTCATGTATAGAATGAGAAGATCACTAATTACTCAGGTTGAGTGATCCAAAATTGTTTTTTGGTAAAGTCAAAGTGTCTAGGCAGATTGAAGCCTCTTTCAACTAAGGTTTATTACTATTGCACTAAACCCATGATACCACGGGCTTGACTCATAAATCTCTAGCAGAGAAGAGATTTGGAAGGGTAGTCAACACTATCATGAGTAGCACACTTCACCTTGTACACCTCCCCAGAATCATAGTTACCTAGTTTGTGTTCATGTTTGAGCATCAAATTCAAAAACAAATCACCCCATACAAAAATTCAATAAATTCACCATTAAATTCAAATATCTCTATTAAAAAACTTACATATAAAATTTTTCAATATAAAAATCTATCAAACTAATAAATATATTAAATTTAAACATTTATAAAAACATGACAGATATAACTTAATAATTGAAAAGAAAATATTGACGAGCTTTATTTATTATAGATTCAAAGATATGTTTAGGCCAAAGAATTTACGGATATAAATTCACTAAAGATAAGAATTCAAGAAGATTCTGTTGAAAGAACTAGAACCAAATGCAAAAAGGTGAGTCTCAATGTATAGCACAAGGTTTCAATAAGTGGCACAAATATAACGCAATTCATAATCTTGGCAAACTGGAGGAGCATGTTAATGGACAAAAAGTTGCTACCAACAACAAGCATATAGAAAAGGACTTGTCTCCCATCATCCCCAATGCAGAGTTTTCAAGAAACAAGAAGAATAAGCCCTCTTTGACCATAGATCTATAATTGCATGCCAAAGAAATGATAACCTATCACATGGAATCAACCTCAAAGAAGAACCCCCTATTGAATGGTATCAAAGGAAAGCTACAACAATTCAATGATGAATACTACTTGTTGAAAGCACTCCAAGGTTCAGAGCTTGCTCCAAAAGCTAGGGATGAGAGGCAAAGGGAATACCACGAGGCTAGAGAAGACATCCACCATCCCATTTCCTTGAAGTGAATGAATAACATGAAGAATCTTAGGTCCCCTTCTCTATGAGGGTTTAGTTTATATATTGTATTTCTATTGTTCTAATAGCATAGGATTTAGTGGCTAGTAGCCAAGCTATATACAACACTGGCATGTCTTGCTTCTATTATATTATGTGGACAACAACCAGCTATACTTAGTATTATTTTCTTTTGATTATATTACGAGACAATGGACAAGGGCCCAACACTATTGTTCTAAAACTTGGTCCGACTTGGCTCGATGGGCTAGTTTGGTACCAAATAAGACCTACTCAGCCAAGTAGATGCATGATGACCCCATACAAAATCCAAGAAAAAAATTCACTATTTAAGTAAAAAACTAAAAAAAAACGAAGCATTAAACTGATCAAATTTATATAAAGAGATATCCCACCCCTCTATTTGTCTCACACCTTTCTCACAGAGCATTTGTGAGCATTTCAAGTTTTGGAGCAGAGCTAAAATCTTGAAGAGCAAAGTGATGCTTGAGCTTGGTGCTAGTTTGGCATTTGTTTGAGGTTGTTTGCAATGGATTTAGGCAGCTTAATCAAGAGGCTATAATGTATCTTGAATCTTGGAGGAGTTGTGGACCAAATTCTTATGCCCACTGCCCATTATTTTCATTTCTATGCATGTTTTCCATCTCTTTAAATTGAAAATGTATATGCTCTGAAATTTGTCCCTATTTTTAATCTTCTTCTCTTAAAAATCAAAATATGTTCCTCTTTAAATTACAAATGCAAATCATATGAAATCTGTCCCTGTTTTGAATCTAACGAGACAATGGACAAGGGCCCAACACTAGTGCTCTAAAACTTGGTCTGACTTGGCTATATTGGCCGATTTAGTACCAAATAAGCCCAACTTAGCCAAGAAGATGCATCATCACCCCATACAAAATCCAAGAGCAATTCAGTGTTAAATTAAAAAAACTCAAAAAAGCAAAGCATTAAACTGAGAAAATTGCTATAAAGAGATCTCCCACCCCTTTATTTGTCTCACACCTTTCTCACAGAGCATTTGTGAGCATTTGTAGTTTTAGAGCAAAGCTAAAATATTGAAGAGCAATGTGAAGACAATCCACCTCCCTCAAGAAACTACATTGCCATGGAATGTGACTTTGTAAGTTGCACACAACTAAAGAACCACCAGAATTGTAACTGTTGGAAGGTGTAGTTGCAAATATTTGCAAGATATAATCATTACTCTCTTGTTCATCTATTTTCATGTATCCCAAGGGCTTTTCCAAAATCTTCATGAATGGACTATTGCCTTTAATGTTGTCATCCAAGGAAGACTTTTTACTATTATCTACAACACCTGCACCAGCTAAAGTTGTATCTTCAGAATCAGAGATACGTGAAGTTCTTCCCATAGAACCAGTGTTCTGGGAATCTATAGTAATTTGAAGTTTTTATTGCAACATATGGTCAATTATGAGCAATAACGCAGTCACCCACATGGGAACTAAAACTTTTTCCCTTGTCGGGTTATATGGCATAAAAAAATTCAATAAGTCCAATGTATACCAACAAGTCCATTCTTGGCTCCTATCTATCTAGTATTGCTGTCTTCACTCAAAACTAATGCCAAAATATGATAAATAGTTGATAATGGACTAGTGCCTTTTTTAGATCCATCCAGCTTACAAAGTTTTAGTTGTTGAATGAGAAGGGAGACAACTCTCAAAAGGTATTGGCCTTTGTTTCAGTTGCAAAAAGTCACAATCAAATTAGTCATGGAAAAAAGAAATCACATCTGTACTTTGCAATAGATTCATACATGTAGTTAAGATATCCTCAATGGGAGGATTTTTTAGAGGCTTCTCTTCATAAGAAACATCTCTTCCTTTTTCATTGGCATTGTATTTGGGAACCTTAGAATCACCCAATGACAAAGAAAGAGCTCAAGCAAGTTCATCACCTTTTTGCGTTGGCTCCTCAGGATGACTAAAGAGCCACTCCATAACCAGTTCAACACATTTGTTTCAACATGCCTCAATGCTTTCTATGCCCTGGACCTTGGAAATCCCATTTCAACCATCATAGAAATGGAAGCCTCATCAAGTGGATGACGTCTAAATCATTGACCTATGCTTCCAGGAATAATATTTCTGCTTCCTTTAACATCACCTACGGAAGTGTATACATGGGTAAAAATGGAAACAACAAAGGTAATAAAAAATGGACTACAATGACAAAACATTGGATTGCCCTAGATAGGTAGAACAAAATTGAGAACTTGAGCTTGTAGAGTGTGGACAAAACCTTTGGATCCCTTGGAACAGTGACAGAGCCTCCAACAAATGGTTGCACTAACTATGATGCAGAGGGCACAATTAATAACAAAGAAGAATTCACAAGGTACTCCAAAAGCTTGCAATAGCTTTGTAATGCCTCTAACAACCAAGGTACATGCTCTAACTTGTCATTTTCTATTTCCATTCCTTGCAGTGACATAAATGGTACTGTCCATAGAGAATGACCTGTTGCTTCAAAAGTAGTCAAAAGACTTTTAATTGTACCATGAGCATAGAAAGAATTCACCATTGCTGTATTTCAGATTCACTTATGGTTGTCATATATAACTGTTGTATTGCATATTTGCTTATGGTTGTCATATATAACTTCTGTATTGCATATTCGCTTATGGTTATCATATATAACTACTGTCATGTCATCCGCAACTTTCCTAGGGTAGTGGCACTTTGAAGAAAGTGATGACTCAAACTCACATGAGCTACAATTCTCATCCCCATCAAGACTATCATGATTTTTTTTACAAGAGTAACCACCACACTTCAAGCTTCAAGCGTGCTATGGTGCTATCCAAGCCTCCTAAATCCCTAAAGGAGGTTTCAGTAGGAATATGTCCATGACCTCTATGCTAAGAACAAGGGTGAGTGGCAGTCCCTTTATGCCATATGTGGAGAGCAATGGGATGTGTTATCACCTAGATTGACCTCAGGCTGAAGGGAGGCAATGCTAAGGTAACCACAAACCAAGCTTAGCCAAGTAGCTAGCCCTACTTGGCCCAGAGAGGGCTCTCTCTGTAAGGATTTCAGTCAATATGACTAGATCAGGTAATGGAATTTAGGCTAGGTATAGTAGCTCGAAGGTTTTGATTGAATTTTGTTGGTGTTTTGCCGGATTAGGAGGAGTTGGGAAGTCTAGGTCTAGGAAATTAGGTCAGAAATGCAGGGTGTTCTATGGGGCAAGGTAGGCATAGGATTTAGAAATTTAGGCTTGATGATGTGAGGTGTTTAAGACTGGCGAGGAGCTAAGAAGGGCATGTGACAATCATGGATCCTTCTTAAATAATAGAAAACATGAAATGTTGAATGATTTCCCAAAGCAGAGCACTGATACAATGGATTCTACCTATCAAAATTGAAAACATTCAACGAGAAGCAATGGAATGAATGATGGCATACATAAAACATGTAAACAAATGATCACAAAAGAAGAAACTATACTAAAACTCCATACCACAGGGATCCCATAAAAATAGCTGCAAATCTTATTAATCTCCTTGCCAAACTGCTTACAATGATGTACAATCAAGCCCTGAGCATCCAACTGAGTCCGACCCCCAAAAAAGAGAAAGAAGAAGAAGATATATAAAATTATTCAACCTCCTCCCATCCTCAGGTGTCTAATCCCTAATATGATGAGCTAATCTAACTGATACTAAACAAGAAACAAGAATCTAGGCATCATTAACAACTTGGCTCTAAAAGTGAAAAACTGATTCATTTGAGCTCAAACTAACTCCTAAATAAATGAAAATACCCTCTATCACTATTTATCCATAATATTTACAAGCCATGAAATCATATACATAGGTAAATTATCCACCATGAGAGAGAATCCGTGATCATAGTAAAAAACTGGAAAAATAGCAACCCTGAGCAAAAACTGTGAAAAGTGCAGTGCCACTTTCAGGTCCCTTTTAGAGGCCTTCCCGACATCCCAATTGAGCCCATGATAGCTCATTGGAAATATATTCAAGTCTAATTTCCAGAACACCTAGAATATCTACATTTGGAGCTCATTTGACCCCTCGAAACTTGATTCTCCCAAAACTGCTTCTCTGTGTCCAAAAAGTGGCAAAAAGGTCATTTTTGAAGTGTTTTTTGACCTTTTGGAGGACCAGTTATGCCCCAAAACTTTTGAAACTTTCTAGGGTGCATGTCCTCATCAATATGAATCCAAAAATTGCAAGCCATTTCTTCAATGGGTTCCCCTAGGAAAAGCGCAGCGCCACTGGCAATTTTTCTATGTAATAAAATTCAAAATTATAAATGACAAACTTTTTTCAAAACTTGCCCAAAATTGGTGTGAAGCAACACCATCATGTGATTTGATGAGCCAAGGAGGCTTAAGCCAAAATTCTAAGTATATCCTCCTCTTTCTTTCCTTTCAAGGCCCACCTTAGCCTAGCTTTCATTCTCTTGACCCTCACATTGCAAATCTTGTTTCAGGTCCTATAATGATAAGCCCTATGTTTGATCATCAGATTATCTTTGTTGGCCTTCCGTAGCAGCTTCTAAAGGTGAAAGTTGACTTTCTCAAGCCAAGTCTCCCTATCATTTTAAATCTCCCGCTCAATAGGGGTCAAAGTAACTTGTGCCTCTTTGCCACTTTGTCGTTTCATCTTGAGCATTTCTAGCTCCATGAGGATTTGTTTGCCACTCAATTACTTGTTTTCTTGCTCTAAATATGTGATGACATATTTGGCCCTCTCCAAATTGTCTGCCAAAGCTTGCACTTGAGCTTCCCCCCGTATGATGATGTCTTTGATGGTTTCTTGATCCCGAGTTTGTAAATCAATGGTCTGAGTATCATGTTACTCAAACTCATCATGCTCTGCCAGATCACAGTCTCTTTCCTCCTCATCATCAAGGTCTTCCTCGTGCACCTTTTCCTTCCCTTTGTGCAGCTGCTGTACCTGTACGTGCTGTGTCGATGAAGAAGGAAAAACCCCTTCCACATCTTGTGGAGTTAGAATTTGCCTATAAGCTGATGAAGAAGGTAAGGCCCCTTCCACATCCTGTGGAGAAAACACTCACCTATCTGTTGCAAATAATCTCCTAGTGCCCCTCCAATATGTCATGAAAATGGGCACCTTAGTAATTCTTGTCTCCTTGGCCTCCTCATCTGTTTTAGCTAGGCTAGAAGGTCCTCCTGCTTCTTGAGGCACTGGTGAGGAATTTGAGGACCTCTAAAGATCTCATGAGAAATGAAGGTCTCCCAAGGGATGTTAAGGAGACTAAGATGATGAAGCACAATGATCTTAATCAAGGAGTAATGATAAAGGCTGCTCATCTACTGAGGGTAAGTCTTCCTTCGAACAATAAAAGCCATCTTCTCAATACTCCTGAACAAGTAATAAGGGATGTTTAACATCCTCACCCTAGCAAAATGCATGAGGAGCCTGATATGATATGTATACAGCTTGGAGAACTAACCCTCACAAGTGAAATATTTCATGATGATATTCATCATGGGGACATGCTTGTTCTCAAGAAACTTGAAAGGAAATAGTCTCTTCACCTGATTTTTGTACTAGGGTTTGATATAGGGTTCATAATAGTACTCATCTAGCTCCTAGCACTTGAACCACTTCTCCCCTAAATTAGGAATCCTGGAAGCATCTAAAATAATGGAATAAGAAATGGTGAAAGTTACCCCAACAAGAGTCACCTTTTTGTCATGAAGATGTGCTGCAAAAAGCCTAGTGAGCTCCGGGTGATATTGCACTCTCTCAACCTATTCACAGAATTCATAGCAACCAAGGTACTTGAAGCGTGTGACAGTCAACTCAGAGAACTACAATTTTCTAAGGTTTGATGGCTATTCTCTGATAATATTGCGTCCTTTATGGGGTTTTTTTAGTTGCATGACTCCATAAGCTGAGGTATCATTGGCTGTGTTCTCCTCCTCATAGTCTTGGTCTTCTAGGTCCATATTTGCAAGGTTGAGGTGAGTGGAAATGAAAAATGAGGGGATGGAAAATGGTCTTGCAACTAGGAAATGAATGAAAATGAGAAGAAGGGATTTGTGCCTTGAGCCCTTAGGAAAAGAGAGAAAGGGAATGTGAAGGAACAACGGGAAAGAGGGAAAAGGAATAGGGTGATTTTATAACTGTAGGGCTTGGTGTTGAGAGGAGTAGGAAGGAGTTAGGGTTTAGGTAGAATTAGGGAGAATTCTAGGGTTTCATGATTACAAATGACCAATAACACTTGCAAAGTAGATTTAGCAACCCAACACCAAGATGGACCTGTACTTACTTGTATAAAGGAGAGCAAAGCAAATTTGAGGTCTGTTGGAAGCTTTGGAGTTTTTTGGCCACTTTTGGGAAAAGCGCAATGCTTGTTCAAATTTTCTCTGGAAAAAATGGGGAAAAGCATAGCGCCAGGTGAAAAGCACAGTTCCTCCCTCTATAAGCGCAGTGCCAATCTGTCTCGGCCAAAAGCACAATGCCTTTCGACCAAAAGTGCAACGCTGAGCTTTTTTGCTCAAATTGACTCAAACACAACTTTCTTCCTTCTCCCTTTCACTTTCTTGCTTGGCAAATGAAGATAATGGATTTGAAAATGAAGTATCAGGGTTTAAATAGAGGAAGATTTTCATTTTTCACTTGAAAAACCCACTTTTTAAATGTTCCTAGTTCTTTTTCAAAACTCTGTTTTAATGCCTTTTCTTCTTGTATCTTTGCAGGTGGATAAATGCTCAATTTGGCTTGAATTTTGTAGTGTTTTTGTCGTATTGTAGGAAGGACATATGCTCTGGTGCAACTGAGATCAATTATTACATATGGAAACTTAAAATTACACATGAAATACAAAATAAACTAAAATACTCTGTTTTCACCTCAAAAAGATGTTTTTGAGGTGAAAATTACATTAGGTTAAAAAGATAATGATTTTAGTAGCTATGACTTACTAGCCATCATGCTTGATTCATTGATCATCCTCATACCCTTGCTAACCTTTATTTACACATTGAAATCGGTTTCTTGACCTTGGTGATGAAACCCTAAACCTAATGAAATCATACCCTATGACCTAATGAAATGAATTGCAGATTAATTATGAAACCTTGACTGAAGACAATCTGAAGAAGGATCAGCAAGTATAGTCTATGAGGGAAAGATTTTCTGAAGAGAAAACAACCATTAGAGGATCAATATATCATGACCTAATGGAATGATGCAAAATTTTTAGTATGGGACTCCTTAAAGGCATATGCAAAGAGTGAATTTTGATCCCTGAAGAAAGTATGCAGATATTGACACTAACATTGGCCTTATTGGGGATGGCAGCTCCTTGGAGGTGTCAAGAACACTGTAGACCAAGTGCTTCATCCATTGGGAAATACGGTCAAAACCAAAAAAGTGAAAAATGAATTAATACAACTGAACACTGACTCTCAACCAAACTGGCTCAAAACTTGAGTATAAACCAACTCAGACTTGACACTAATCACTTAAACTTTATAGCCTTCACTTCGGGCCCCAAGCTCAAATGACAGTGTACTTGAAAGCTTGCAAGGAAAATCAAATTGGTATATACAATGAAAGTGACATAATTTCAGGGAACCACCTCAAAAGTAGTAGTGCTTCAGGAGCCTACCATTCACTAGCCCTCTTGAACAATCCTGACCATCTATCTCCTTGAGCAGAAAAGAATTCTATCTTTTGTATGCTGAGATCTTATATGGTCCTTTCCATAGATTGTCGAACTTACCATGCTTTCCTTTGTCCTCAATCCGTGCATCCCACTGCAACACTACATCCTCTAATTGCAATTTTTCTGCTTTGGTTTTGCGGTCATAGATCTTCTTTATCTTTTCTTGCAGTCTGAAAGTGTTTTGGGAAACCTCTTCCCTTGTTTGTTGAAGGTGAATCATTTGATTAATTCTTCGCTGAATATCATCCTCTTCACTGCCAGCTTCCTATAGTAATCTCATGACTGGGACTGCAAGTGATGTAGGAAACACTGTATTCGTACCATAAACTAACTCAAAAGGTGACATACCTATGGATTTCTTGCTGCTCACTCTATATGCCCATAAGGCATTAACAAGCTTTTGATGCCAATTCTTCTTATTTGCCTCCAACATTTTCTTGATTATATTCACCAAGGACTTATTTGATGACTTAGCCAATCCATTGCCCTACAGGTAGTATGTTGTGGAATGACCCAATGTAATGTTGTACTTGTTTCAAAACTCTACCATTTTCTTGGACTTAAATGCTGCTGCATTATTTGTTATAATCTTATGAGGGCAACTAAAACGAGACAGGATATTAGATTCTAAAAATTGAATAATTACTGTATCCATGGTCTGCCTTGTAAGAATGGCTTCAATCCACTTGGTGAAGTAATCGGTAGCTATCAGGATCGATTGATGCTATGCTGATGATATAGGATGGATTTCCCCTATGAAATCAAGTCCCCACTGCTGGAAAGGTGCATTTACTTCAATTGGTTTCAAAGGAAGAGGAAGTAACTTCCTTTTTCCTTGAAAAAATTGGCATTCATGGAAACTCATTGTTGTCTTATACAAATCTGAAAATAAAGTTGGCCAATAATATCCTGCTTGCAACACTTTGTCAGATGTTGTTTTCCAAAACAAATGACTGCCACAATCACCTTTATGAAAATCATGCATCACCTGCTGAGCTTCGTCTTCAACCAAACAATTAAGAAGAAACTCTCCTGGATCTTTCCAATAAAGAGCACTGTTTAAAATGCAGAATTTAGTTGATTTGTGTTTTAGTGATCTACCTTTTCTCCTTAACATTATAGGAGGTGGCGAAAGATGCTGAAGAACATAAACTATATCAGAATACCATGGTGGTTGGAGAAGCATTTCTGAAACTTGAATGAGTGAGTCACCATCCTCATCCTCTGACATTACTGCTATCGTATTTATGTCTAGAGCATGCAGATTTGATTCTGCCATCAGTTTTACTAAGCCTTGTCCCTTGATTAGTTTACTGGGTTTAATCTCCAGATCATATTCCAACATTGCTGCTATCCACTTACCTCTTCTTCCCTCTGGATCACTTTGCATCAGAACATCCTTTACTGTTGCATTAGGAACATATGCTATGGTATGTGAATGCAGATTGTACACTCTGAAATCCTTCAATGCTTTTATGAGAGCTAGTGCTTGTTTCTCAATGATATTATACCACAAGGCAGCATCTTGAATAGTCCTATTGAAAAAAGCAATGGGTTTCTCAATCTGATTTCTTTTTTGCATCAATATTGCAGCCATGGTATGCTCGGATGCAAATGAAAATATAATGAAATATTGAGTGTAATTAGGACTAATCAATACTCGAGCTGTGGACAAAACAAACTTTACCAGGTTGAATGACTTCATGGCATCCTTGATCCATTTCACAGTGCTTTCCTTTTTCAACATATTAGTCATTTCATGTAAATGTTTCGCCAAATTGGGTATAAATCTGTGTAAGAAATTCATCTTACCATTGAAAGCCTGAATCTCTTTTTTGTTGTGCACAAAACCTATATGCTGAATTGCCTCCACCCTTGAAGGATCAATGCAGATACCATCTTTATAAATGATATGACCAAGGAATTTACCCTCATCCATGGCAAAAAGACTCTTCTTAGGGTTGAGAGAAATCTCAAACTTTCTACATCTCTAAAAGACAATCCTTAAGTGGTGCAAGTGTTCATCATCAGAACCATAAAATACCGTCAAATCATCTAAATAAATAACTAAGAAAACATCCTTCTCATTAGCAAAAGCGATGTCCATCACTTGCTGAAAATTGGCTTTGGAATTCTTCAATCCGAAGGGCATTTTGGCATACTGAAAAGTTCCCCAAGGTGTTGTGAAGGCGGTTTTGTCTTGGTCTTTTGCATGCACCAAGATCTAATTATAGCCTAAGTAACCATCAAGTAGTGACATCCGTGATGCTCCAACTACTCTTTGCAAAATATGGTCCATCTTTGGAAGTGGATAGTTATCCTTTAAGGATACTTTGTTGAGGTTCCGAAAATATATGCACAACCTTATTTCTCCAGTCTTCTTTTGTACTAGGACCAAATTTGAAATCTAATAAGAAAATCTGATTGGAACAATGATGCCAACTTTGAACAATCTATTTACCTCTTTTTCGATGGATGGAAGCAGCTTCAGATTGATCCTTCTCAACTTCTGTCTAAAAGGCTTTTGATCTGGCTTGATAGGAATAGTATGCTAAATTATATCTTTGTCATACACCTTCAAATCTGAATAATCCCATGCAAACACATCAGAAAATTAAGAAAGTAATCTAACATACTGGGCCTTTACCTCGGGAGAATGCTTTTGATAACTTTAAAAGCTTGGGCTTGTCAGCTCTTCCAAGGTTGACATATTCAACTCCTTTGTTAGTAGGCACCAAGCTTAGCTTTCTTGCAACATCATTTTGATCAAAAAGCTCCTCTAAAGGTATGGGACCTCTAGGAGTAATGTTATCCTTCAACTATAATACCTCCATCCAATTCACCTCAATCTCTTGTTCATCGGTACCACAATCATCATCAATGGAAGCATCCTTGAAATTTCCTTCATTCTGCAAAAAGGCATTGATTTCATTATTGTCCCAAAACACTTGCTAATACCTTAAATTATCCGAAACAGTAGGCCGGTGTTTGACATGAATTTCAAACTTGTTGCTAGAGCTCACTGGGATCTTCAAATTGCTTGCAGCAGTGGTGAGCAAATCTGCAATAATGATTTGAGTTCTGGGTACTGCTGTCAAGGTATATTTAGGGAACATTCTTAAAATATCTAGAACTACATTTCTATAGGCTCTCATCCACAGATTCTTTGCTTGATACTCTCCCTTTACCTATTTGATCACGAGCTCTGAATCACCATAGAAAAAAATCCTTTTTGCATTCAATTTCTTCAAAATTTTAAGACTTGTAATCAAAACCTTGTACTCCGCTTCATTGTTAGAGCAATCAAAAGCCAACTTGTAAGAACATACTCTAACATTACTTGGGACTTTGGTAGGCTAGAAAGCAGGGCTGCGAATCCAAATCCCTATACCGGTACTGTCCTTACCGACGACACCATCAAAATCCATGCTCCAAAGTCTGGCTTCATCTTCTAGATGTTGAAATTATGTTTCCTTCACTTCCTTACCTTGAATGATCACTTCATTTTTCTGCTCTTTACTGACCTTCTGTTGCTCAGAAGAACTTTCTACTTTCTCTTTTTCCTGATTAAGGACTTCCTTAAAATTCTCTGAAATTTCGGGTGCATCATCTACTTCTACAATTTGAATATTTACATCATTTAATCTACTATCAGAATACAAAACAAATGATTATAAATCAGTATGTACAACCTTTATTGGATGATTCAATGGCTTCTCTTTGTTGGTGATCATGTACTTCATTTTCTTCTCTCAGTATAACTTTCTCAATTGACCAAAAATGGGAATGGTAGCATAAGAGAAGTCAAGTTGTAAAGTGCCCTTGAGTTTAGCACCCCACGAACTAGACAAGAGCATACCGAATTGCGGTGGAATATCAACAACAACTACATCCATCAAATTATTTTTGGCTGGGATTTGATCTAAAGACACTACCAAATATTTGATAAGACCAATGCAACGAACTCTACCGGAGTCAAAGGAGTACAAATCATGGTATTTCTTGGTAATATCCGGGCCCAACTTCTCCATAATGACTTTAGGCATCAAATTATGAGAAGCTCCGAAATCAAACATGGCATTATGGAGAATGTACTCATGCAATCTAAGACTCAGCTAAAAGGGAGGAACTTCACTATCTTCAGACTGACCTTCTATGGCTGGACCAAAAATGAGTTCAGGATGATCATCTTCGACATTTACCATATCTGGCAAAGGGTCTATTTGCAAAATTCTAAACACATGGTGTTTATAATTACTATTCTTTACTAGCTCAGTCAAAGGAATGGACACTTTTAATTTAGAAATTTCATTTTCTAAATCAAAGGATGAAACTTTTTCTACCTCTTTGACAGTAAGGTCCTTCTTTCCTACTTGCTCTTTCGCTACACTTTGCTGATTATTCTTCTCATTAGCAATGTTATTTGTTGATGGTACTTTATTGGAACTCGGATTAGCAGTCTCTTTCCCTTTCTTCTGAATGTTTGAGGAGTCATTCTTTGATTGCAGATCTTTTCTTTTCTGAATGGGATTAATCAACACATCTTTGTTTCTCAAAGAATACTGCCTTTGTTGTGCTGTTAAAGATTTCATGTAACCTCGCTGATAATCATCGGAATTAGCCTCCAAAACTGCATCATTTGCTAATATGTAATCCTCATCCCTTTAAATGTCTGGAACCTCTGCATATTCTTCATATTCCATTAGAAAAATAGGCATACCATCAGTAGTGAAAAATGGTTTGCTTCAATTACTGGATCATCATCATCATCATCTTCTGCGTCCATTCCCTGAACATAATTCTGCTGCAAAGGAGTTCTGATCTACTGTTGTTGTGCTGGTTGCTCCAGTGCCTTTTGTTCTCTCTGCTTGATCCAGAATTGGGGCTGATGCTGTCCTCTAAAATTTGGATTCCTGATTGGTGGTTCAGGTCTATTTGAAATGGTTAGCTGGTCAACCATCTTCTCCACTGTTTGGATCAAAGTATCCATCTTAGCATCTAAAGAAGATGCTTCCTCTTTTATGGTCACTCTTTTTTCAGATCTCATTCTTGATCTTTTGGCTAGCAGATTTGCTCCTACACTTACAACATTCTTTTGCATGTCTTCTAGCGTGGTAGGATCACATTCCCGTAAATGATATGCCATATCAGCATCGAAACCGTCTGGAAAATTGAGCAAGGCTAACCCCTCTGGTGGTTTAATGTTCGCTGGAATAGCATTATATACTGCATTAAACCTCACACAATAATCTTGCACACTTTCACCAACATTTCTCTTGATATTTTCATACTTAGAAAAAATTTGGAGAGGGTTTTTCTTTACCTCCCATCAATCCAGGAATTGCCTATGCAGGACTGGAAAGGTGGTGATAGAGGCTGCGAGTAAAGCTTTGAACCATTTTTGAACTTCACCTCTAAAGCTTTGAATAAAAAATCTCATAGTCACATTTTCTACCTCTACCTCATGAAGGTCAAAGAAGTCATTCATTCTATCAACATGTTGCTGAGCTGCAATGTTTTGAGTGGCATCAAAAATAGGTATTTTACTTTGGTAATCAGCAGGCATATGATCAAGATTCCGAGGTAAAACAAGGGGTGCATACTGGGCAGCCATGACTCGAGGTGGATTTGAAACAATAGTTGGACCACTAGGGTTTAGTGGAGTAGTTGATGGAGAATTAAGGGTAATAGGTGTTTGATAAGATATGATAGGTTGAAGGGGAAGGGTAGGTATAAACTGAAGTTGGGAATGAACTTCAGATATTGATGGGAATAATGGTGAACTGAGGGTAGTGGATGCCAATTCTGAAAGCTCAGGGATATTAGCAGCAGTGATGGATGATTGAGGGGAATTTAAGATATACTCATCATATGACTGGTTTGCCTTTTGAATTTCGAGATCTGTAATAAATTCTAGGTCTGGAACTATATCATCAAGTGCAGTTTCAATTTGGTCCTAAACAGAGAAAGGTCAAATGACAAATCAAAAGAGAGATCTTCTAAGAACAACCACTCATCTGGGCAGGAATCTACTTTTATCGAAGGTGTCAAGTTGACTGAACTTTCTTCTCTTTTGAGTCTTCTTGAAATCAAATTAGGATTATTTGATACTGGGGCGGGATTGGGATCAAGATTGGCCCTAGTGTACTTTCTCGAAGCCAATGTGCTCAAATTTCAAATTTTTTTATATTGCTTTAAAACTTTTTATTTCAGCCTAGCAAATTCTAAAACTGATCATCCAAAGTTCAAGAATTTATATGAAAGATATTACCAAGGTGATTAGTCCTTCGTTCCCCAATATGGTCGCCACTATGTTATCACCTAGATTGACCTCAGGCTAAGGGGAGGTAATGCCAGGGTAACCACAAACCAAGCTTAGCCAAGTAGCTAGCCCTACTAGGCCGGGAGAGGGCTCTCTCTGTAAGGATCTCAGTAAATATGAATCGATCAGGTAAGGGATTTTAGGCTAGGTATAGTAGCTCAAAGGTTTTGATTGAATTTCGTTGGTGTTTTTCTGGATCAAGAGGAGCTGGGCAGTTTAGGTATGGGAAATTAGGTCAGAAATTCAGGGTGTTCTATGGGGAAAGGTAGGCACAGGATTTAGCACTTTAGGCTTGATTATATGAGGTGTTTAAGACTAATGAGGAGCTAAGAAGGGCATGTGTCAATCATGGATCCTTCTTAAAAAATAGAAAACATGAAATGTTGAATGAATTCCCAAAGCAGAGCACTGATACAATGGATTCTACCTGTCAAACTTGAAAACATTCAACTAGAAGCAATGGAATGAATGATGGCATACATAAAAAATGTAAACAAATTATCAAAAAAGAATAAACTGTACTAAAACTCCATACCATAGGGATCCCATAAAAATAGCTTCAAATCTTATTAATAGCCTTGCCAAACTGCTTATGATGTACAATCAAGCCCTGAGCATCCGACTGAGTCCAACCCACAACAAAGAGAAAGAAGAAGAAGATATAAAAAAATATTCAACGTCCTCCCATCCTCAGGGGTTGAATCCCTAAGATGAGGAGCTAATCTAACTGATACTGAGCACGAAACAGGAATATAGGCATCATTAACAACTTGGCTCTAAAAGTGAAAAACTGATTCATTTGAGCTCAAACTAACTCCTAAAGAAATGAATATACCTTCTATCACTATTTATCCATAATATTTAAGGGCCATGACATCATTTACATAGGTAAATTATCCACCATGAGAGAGAATCCATGATCACAGTAAAAAACTGGAAAAATAGCAACCCTGAGCAAAAACTGTGAAAAGCGCAACGCCATTGTGCAAAAGTGCAATGCCACTTTCAGGTCCCTTTTGGAGGCCTTCCCAGCATCCAAATTGAGCCCACGATAGCTTATTGGAAAGGTCTTCAAGTCGACATTATATAACACTTGGAATATCTGCATTTGTCACTCATTTAATCCATCAAAATTTGATTCTCCCAAGACTTCTTCCGTGTGTCCAAAAAGTGGTAGAAAGGTCATTTTTACGGTGTTTTTTGACATTTTGGAGGACCCGTTCTGCCCAAAAAAATTTTAAACTTGCTACGATGCATGTCCTCATCATTATAAATCCAAAAATGCAAGCCATTTCTTAAACGTGTGCCCCTAGGAAAAGCGCAACACCACTTTTAGGAAATTTTTCTGTGTAATAAAATTCAAAATTGCAAATGACAAAATTTGTTCAAAACTTGCCCAAAATTAGTGTGAGGCACCACCATCATGTGCTTTTATGAGCCAAGGAGGCTTCTGTCAACATTCTAAGTCTATCCTCCTCTTTCTTTCCTTTCAAGGCCCACCTTAGCCTAACTTTCATTCTCTTGACCCTCACATTGCAAATCTTGTTTCGGGTCCTATAATGATAGGCCGTGTGTCAGATCATCTGATTATCTCTATTGGCCTTCCGTAGTAGCTTCTCAAGGTGCAAGTTGAATCTCTCAAGCCAAGTATCCCTATCATTTTCAATCTCCTGCTCAATAGGGGTCAAAATAACTTGTGCCTCTTTGCCACTTTGTTGTTTGATCTTGAGCATTTCTAGATCCATGAGGACTTGTTTGTCACTCAATTGCTTGTTTTCTTGCTCCAAATATGTGACGACATATTTTTCCCTCTCCAAATTGTCTGCCAAAGTTTTCACTTGAGCTTCCCTTTCCCGTATGATGATTTCTTTGATGGTTTATTGATCCCGAGTCTCTAAATCAATGGTTTGAGTATCATGATACTCAAATTCATCATGCTCTATTAGATCAAAGTCTCTTTCCTCCTCATCATCAAGGTATTCCTCTTGCACCTTTTCCTTCCCTTTGTGCAGCTGCTGTACCTATACCTGTTGTGTCGATGAAGAAGGCAAAGCCCCTTCCACATCTTGTGGAGTTAGAATTTGCCTATAAGCTGATGAAGAAGGCAAGGCCCCTTCCACATCCCGTGGAGAAAACACTCGCCTATCTGCTGCAAATAATCTCCTAGTGCCCCTCCGATATGTCATGAAAATGGGCACCTCAGTAATTCTTGTCTCCTTGGCCTCCTCTTCTATTTTAGCTTGGCTAGAAGGTCCTCTTACTTCTTGAGGCACTGGTGAAGGAATTTTAGGACATCTGAATATCTCATGAGAAATGAAGGTCTCCCGAGGGATGTTAAGGAGACTAAGATGATGAAGCACAATGACCTTGATCAGGGAGTAATGATAAAGGCTGCTCATCTGCTGAGGGTAAGGCTTCCTTCAGATAATAAAATCCATCTTCTCCATACTCCTGAACAAGTAATAAGGGATGTTTAACATCCTCACCTTGGTAAAATGCATGAGGAGCCTGATATGATAAGTATACAGCCTGGAGAACCGATCCTCACAAGTGAAATACTTCATGATGATTTTCATCATGGGGGCATACTTGTTCTCAAGAAACTTGAAAGGAAACAATCTGTTCACCTGATTTCTTTACTGGGGTTTGATATAGGGTTCATAATAGTACTCATCTAGATCTCGGTGCTTGATCCACTTCTCCCCTACATTGGGAATACTGGTGGCATCCGAAATAATGGAAGAAGAAATGGTGAAATTTACCCCAGCAAGAGTCACCATGTTGTCATGAAGATGTGCTACAAAAAGCCTAGTGAGCTCTAGGTGATATTGCACTCTCTAAACCTATTCACAGAATTCATAGCAACCAAGGTACTTGAAGCATGTGATAGTCAACTCAGAGGCCTGCAATTCCCTAAGGTTTGAGGTCTCTTCTCTGATAATCCTGCCTCCCTTATGTAGTTTTTTTGGTTGCATGTCTCCATCAACTCAGGTATCACTAGCTGTGTTCTCCTCCTCATAGTCTTGGTCTTCCAGGTCCATATTTGCAAGGTTGAGGTGTGTGGAAATGAGAAATGAGGAGATGGAAAATGGTCTTGCAACTAGGAAATGAATGGAAATGAGAAGAAGGGCTTTGTGCCTTGAGCCCTTAGGAAAAGAGACAAAGGGAATGTGAAGGAACAGTGGGAAAGAGGGAAAAGAAATAGGGTGATTTTATGACTATAGGGCTGGGTGTTGAGAGGAGTAGGAAGGAGTTAGGGTTTAGGTAGAATTCGAGAAAATTCTAGGGTTTCAAGATTACAAATGACCAATAATGCTTGCGAAGTAGATTTAGCAACCCAAAACCAAGATAAAGGACCTGTACTTACTTGTATAAAGGAGAGCAAAGCAAATTTGAGGTCTGTTGGAAGCTTTGGAGGTTTTTGGCCACTTTTGGGAAAAGCACAACACCCGTGCTTAGAAGCGTAGCGCTAGGTGAAAAGCACAGTGGCCATTCAAATTGTCTCTGGAAAAAATGGGAAAAAGAGTAGTGCTTCCCTCTATAAGCACAACGCCAATCTATCTCAGCTAAAAGTGCAACACCTTTCGACCAAAAGCTCAGTGCCGAGATTTTTAGCTCAAATTCACTCAAACACAACTTTCTTCCTTCTCCCTTTCACGTTCTTGCTTGGCAAATGAAGATAATGGAATTGAAAATGAAGTATGAGGGTTTAAATAGAGGAAGATTTTAATTTTTCACTTGAAAAACTCGCTTTTTCAATGTTCCCAGTTCTTTTTCAAAACTCTGTTTTAGTGCCTTTTCTTCTTGTATCTTTTTAGGTGGATAAATGCTCAATTTGGCTTGAATTTTGGAGTGTTTTTTCATCTTGCAGCAAGGAGAAATGACCTGGTGCAGCTGAGATCAATTATTACATATAGAAACTTAAAATTACATAGGAAATACAAAATAAACTAAAATACTTTGTTTTTCACCTCAAAAAGATGTTTTTGAGGTGAAAATTACATTAGGTTAAAAAGATAATGATTTTAGTAGCTATGACTTACAAGTCATCATGCTTGATTTTGTGATCATCCTCATACCCTTGCCGACCTTTATTTACATTTTGAAATCAGTTTCTTGACTTTGGTGATGAAACCCTAGACCTAATGAAATGAATTGCAGATTCATTATGAAACCCTGACTGAAGAAAATCTAAAGAAGGATCAACAAGTATAGTCTATGAGGGAAAAATTTTATGAAGAGAAAACAACCATTAGAGGATCAATATATCATGACCTAATGGATTAGTATGGGACTCCTAAAAGGCATATGAAAAGAATGAATTTTGATCCCTGAAGGAAGTATGCAGACACTGACACTAATATGATGAAGTGGTTTCATGATATCTCATGTTGATGGCCTCTGTTTCAATAATCTATCATTGTCCACACTAGTGACACCCTGTATCTAGTCTCTTCATTCCTTTGATGTTTGAGAGGTGGCGTTTTCAACCAAGTAGGCCTTGAAGGTCCTTGTAGGGCACATTGTCTATTAGTAACTACAACTCGCATTATTGGGGTAAGCATCTATGGTTTGGGTTTTAAAAAAAAGGTCGCAAGGGACTTGCTAGAGTCTCTATAGAAGCAGTGCAATCTCCCTAGTATCTTGCATTATATGGGGCACTTGAAACATGAAGTGCTCTTTAGTCTCCACCTCCTAGAAGGAGGAGTGTCAACAAATATTGTCCTCTTAGGGAATCTAATGATACATATCTTGACATGTAAATGGTGGAAGCATTATCTTATTTGATGATGGGAATATTGAGTCCATAGGATTAGTGCCTTCATATTTAGTTGGACAAACAATTGACTGTTAAGTTGCAAAAAATGCTTGGCGTAAAATGCTAGCTTAGATCTAAGACATTGTGAGGGAGAAAACTAGGTGATTAGAATGTACTACCATTAGATGTCCTCCTTGATTGATTCATTATTCTACGTCTTGGTGGGGGGAGAATTCAAGGAAACCTATAGAGTAGGAATCAATAAATGGAGATAATTGAAAAATTAAGAAAAAAAGTGGCCTCAAAGTCTCAATATTTCCTTTAGTCAGAATGACCCAAGGAGACCATATCTTTATAGGAAATGAATGGAGAACCAGATATGGATTTCTCTCCCAACTCAAGGTACAGTCTCAAAGGGCCCAAAATATAAACTATACACCAAATTATTTTGTGGGTTGTTCCCTAGTATTAGAAATAAGTTAGAGTTTCTTCTATTTCCTCCTCGAAGCATGTTATAGAAAATTGCAAATTGGTTCCAATATCGAAGCCAAGTGACATAAGGCCATTCAATTCTTTTAGATGAAGGGAATTTTGTACTCATTTTCTTTCTACTAATTACTCAAGCCAACAATATTGGGTAGAATAAAGGAGAAACCAATTCCATATCCTCTACCGATTGTGGGAAGAAGAAATATGGCACCTATCATAGGAAGCTTGCCCATTCCAACAAGGAATGTCAAACATTTAGGGCAAAGAGCTCCGAAAGGAAAAATACTTCATTTCTAAGCATTATTGAGAGGTTGGAGACTTAGAGGTTGATGTCAACAATCCTAGCTACATTGTCCAAACTTGATGCTAATGCCCAAAGATAACCTTACCAGCAACAAGGAAGCTCTTTGTAGATAGAACTGCCAAATCAAGAACAAACTAACATATAAGGTAATTGATAATGGCAACCAAAATAAACTTCTCTTGCTTCAATTGGAAAAGGAACTCAGGTTACCAACCTCAACTCATCCCAACTCACATTAGCTTGGATGGGTCAAAGATTCACATTAGCTTGTGCTAATCACTTGACAATAGATCAGATTGTTGCTAGAAGATGGAAAGATTTTTCCCAATATAGTATGTTGGAAATAATACTGAGAGGGGGGGTGAATCAATGTTATCTGGTCAATTATTTTCTTTTTCAAACCCAAAACATATATGCTACTTCAGTTAGAGAAAACCGCGTATATATGCAACTATAGATAAGGAAACCCACGTATACCATACAGAATTATAATTTAAAATATTCTACAGATGTTGAACATTAATCTGTGCATCAGGATCATATAAACAGTAACAAGGAACAGAAAAATAGAGCAGAAGAAAATCACACACAAGAACACAAGATATAAGGTGGAAACCCAATGTAGGTGAAAATCACCTGCTGCAATATGTCTCTATCTTTTCAATTAGAAACTTCTTTTTACAATGATTCTGTACTGGTGCAGTCCTTTACCAGTACGCAGACTGCTACCTGTAGAGAGCTACAACCCTCTCTCGTTTTCCAGCTTCTCCTGGAAGGGAGATACAACCCCCTTAGTTCTTGTACTAGTTGAGATACTAGTACGCAGGCTGCTACCTGCAAAAGACTACAACCTTCTCTTCCTTCCAGGGACCACATTTCATAAATTTTCAGATTGGATCCACAAATAACATCAAGAATTTCTGCATCAACCAATCACCTTTTCACCAATAAAAACTGAATCAAAATAAACACTTCTCTGACGACTATACCAAAATCATAATAACAGTAATCACACCCCACTTCTGAACCCGGAACACTGTAGAAATAAACAAAAGCAGCTAGAACATAAATCAAGAGATGTACGCTACTTCACTATTCAGAAATCTGCATGCATACGCTTCTATGTTAATACTGACTTGCGTATAGATCTATAAATTCATTCTTTCAAACATTCAGATATTAGTTAATCCAGATTATCAGATTTAAAGATCAAGCGTGCACCACATATCACAGATCAAAATCATATAGAGATACCGCTATTCCAGCCTTAAGATTTTGACCCATCAATAGAACTTATCCTTCTCCTTGTGCTCAGGTTCCTTCTTCATTCAGATCTAGATCTGCACCATAACCCACTCACAATATTCTAGATCTAGCACTTTATCAGATATTCAATAATTCAGAAGATGCCTTGCCAAATGATCTCCTTCCTCTTTTATAGCCTTAGGCCTTTCACAATACCAC
>APFE030516475.1:21466-90481 GCA_000404065.3 Pinus taeda | reverse complement strand
TTAATCTCATTGAGTAATAGGCGAGATACAACTTACCAATCAAGGATCAGAACCATCCCAATGTAAAGAAAGTTTTAGCCTTGTGAAAATGACATTCCACTTATGATCCTCAGGGAATTTCTTTCTTTGACACCATAACTCTTCGGGCCAATGTTGATTGATACTATGATTTTTTCATCTTAGGGATTATGCAATTAGGATAAATTGTCGTTTTCGCTTATTTTTAAAGGATTTTTGTAGATTAGTATAATAGACATGTCTGTTCACATAGGAAGATATCACCATTATAGCCATTATTTTCCTATAATCTTTTCACTAATATATGAGTAAAAGTATTGAAATTAGTTTTCAATATATCTTGTGTACATTTTGGAATATTATGGTGTCTTTCATCTCCTTAGCAAACTCATGTGGAACAATGGTATCGAAACAATATGGTCTCTACTATTTTTTTATCGTTATTTTCTATGATGATGTTAGGGTATATACACCTAGGCCCTGAGACAAATGAGTCCTCAGAAGAAATTCTTCTCCAGCTATATGGCCCCAGACAACAGGTGAAAAAAACCATGTGAGGTGGGATGTTTTATCAATTTGTTCATCTAGGAATCCATCTAGACATAAGGTAGATGATGCATCATTTCATCGTGATCCTTCAACAACTCCCATAAATGATGGGATAATATCTTTTGAGCATTCCTTTAAGTGGAGTGAAAAATTTCAAGGTATATGTTAGTTCTAATACCCTTAACTTTGAAGAAAAAGTAGATGAAAACTATTTGAAAATATTGCTAGATGAAGAAAATGGTTATTTTCCTTATTCCTAACATTTTCAATAGGGAAAATATTACATTTAAACTTATAAAGTGTCATTCCCACGCCAATCACTATTTGGATTTTCACTCACCATATTCCACTTAGGTAATCTTTACCAAAATTTTAGATTTGGATTGTTGAATCGCTACCTTTAATGCATAAATGGATTTATCACCTTTGAAAACCCCCACTAAATGTGGATCATGAAATTTTAAGATTCAAAATTTTCAAAATCCAAAGTGATTATTTTCTTTTTTTCTGTAAGCTGGGCGGGACTCTCTGATTTACATGTCCATTAAGTACCCCTCAACGGGGGAAGGGTAGCCCAAGATTTGAACCCAAGACTTCCGGTTCGGTGAGACTTCATTTCCACGGCCCTTGCCGCTTGAGCTACCCCATGTGGACCCAAAGTGATTATTTTCATAATTAAGGTGAAAAGTAATTTTTTTGCTTCCGATTTTTCTGAGTTATTGAAAGTGGTGCAATTCATATCACAACTAGACTACAAACACACACACACACACGCGCACGCGCGTGCGCGCACAGACACACGTGTGCGTGTGTGCGCGCACACACAGACACACGTGTGCGCGCGTGCGCGCACACACACACAAAAAGTTTTACAGATTTTTTATTTGCATTGTAGACCAAAGGACATGGAGAGAAACGTTTTTGCATTGGTTGATTTAGATACAAAATTTATAGTATAGTATAATATAATATATTATAATATACATGCACACAAATATATATGCATTTCCAAGGAAATCATTGCAGGAGTTCCTCGTTGCCTTGGAATATATGGATGGTGGGTAGCTCAACCACCATCCATAATAGTGGTTAGTAAGCTAGCCACACACAAGAACAAACTTGTTATCATAGTCTAATGAACCTCACTCAAGGGGACTCTAATTGGGAACTTACTTATGTATGTATATATGTAATTCGCCAACGATAATCTTAAAAGAAAACTCAAGTGATGCTTTCCAATATCTATGGATGACATCCCTTGTAAACATTATTAGTGTAGATGGTGAGCCTTCTTCAAGGGGATTTGAACGGGGAACATGATGTGTCACATACCTCCTTGACCCAATGTTAATAACCACCTACTATGCTTCCATATATGTTATTTAACTTTGATTAAATTTATATTCAATAGTTGTCACACGCATTAGTATTCAATAATCTCATAAATAAAGATAACACATGAAATTATACTCATATGCTTAGACATTCGACAACATAAAGAGTAAGGAGCCAACATACATAACATCCCATGCAATTGAATCAAATTAGAGTTGTTGAAAGAATGTCACTTGGAAAATCGAGCAACGCAACCCAACCTAGAACTAACTTCCTCTAGTTCACCCCCGAACCGAGAGTTCTTGCCATGGATAAATTGCCTCTTGTTGATCTCTTCAATGGGTATTTAGTACCCTCTTTCACGATATGGTTTCTTTTAGCGGCGTCCCGCTTTTATGGATCTTTTTATCCATTCGGCCAGGCTTTTCCCATAAAATCTCGCCTTTCTCCCCCGCCAGTCTTTTCCTCATAAAAGCTTGCCTTTCTCTTCCGCAAGGCTTTTATGTTTTTCTTAAAGCTAACATCTTTCTCCAGCTCAGTAACTTAATGGATATTTATCTCCCAATCCATTAAGCTTATCTAGAATTGGATCTAGAAGTCTTATCATGAAAGGATTATCCATTCCCATTCACCAATGGGATTTCATTTGGCAAGGATCTCATCTCTTGGTGTCTTGCTTTCCAAGTGGTTAAATTATCTTTATTTATTTAATAAAAAAGTATTTATTTTCATTGTTACACCTCAGACCTAACTTTTTTGTTACAACTCAGTCTTAGCTTAGGTCCGACATGATAGCAACAAAGTGTTACATACAACGGAGGGGTGTTACATGATGGCACAAAGCTTTCCAATTTCCTAGTGACATTGATAATAACTTGATGAGATTAATCGTTGGGATGTATGTATTTTCATGAATATGTTAAAATTGTTTTAGGGTCCACGCACACATAAATGTATCAAGCGATACGCCATTTGTTCTTTCTTATAATGAGTAAGATGACTAAGGAGTGGGATTTCTCTCTCCAATACCTATTTGATGCTTTTGATGGAAATATAACGGAATTTACATTTCCTTAGAAAAATTAGGGAGAAAGATGTTGGTGCTGGTTACAGGTATGGAAAATAGATTCCCCTTTATAATACTGCATGTATTGTGGTTATTTCCAATAAATAAGATCTAGACCCAGTATAATTTTCAGAGGCAATCTTTCAATGGACCTAGAATGTATATCTTATGTAATGATTGCTACTAATAAATTTAAAAAGAAATGTAGGTTTAATGATTATGTCTTCCTCTCCCTCCTCAATCTCTCTCTATCTCCTTCTTCTTCTTCCCCTATTCCCCTCTTTCTATTTCACCGTCCTCCTACAAGTTTTAAAATTTCCAAAGTTATTTAATGCATATAGATTCTTAGGAAAATAGAAATTAGATAATAGTGCACACACTCTAAGCACAGTAAGAATCACCGTGGAAACCCTTTGCCGAGAATGCCAACAAAACATAAGGCCACACCTCTCTATTTTTCAATGTAGTAAATTCACCATTTTATTTGAAAAAGATCCATAAAAGGAGGATGAAACTAAATTATATCATAGTGTCCCAAATCCCCATGAGGAAAAACTCTGAAAATAAAAAGAATATAAGTATAAGAGCTAAGTGGGTGATGATATAATGGGCCACAAGGAGTGTAGTTGCTGCATCAACTATCCAAGACCATAAATTTATCATATGAAGTTTGTTTTTGGGTTCTATTTATCTTCTTGGAAACATCATAATAATATTTACAGAAAGGGAGAACACAGACTAGACGATTCCTTCAATTTCTACCCCGATTGCAATGAAAATATTAGAAATGTTGTTTATGACTTGAAACATGTCCCAAAAGTTCAAGGATGAAATTTATTTGTAAATATGGATACAAGGTAAAATATGATTTTGAGATGGTGGAAATATCAAATGATTATTCCTTAAACTCCTCTTGATTTTTTACTGCTCCTTATTCATATTATTTCCTTTCTACCCATCCTCCCTTCTCCTCTTCTTTCTCTTTCCTTTCTATTCATCCTTTCTCGCCTGGTTCTTTTATTATCCCCCTCTTCCTATTGGGTTGTCCCCTCTTTCCTACTCCCTGCCACCATCTTTTTCTCTTCCCCCTCTTTCACTTCATCACTTCTTCCTCTTCCTATTTTACCCAAATTATCCTTCACTTTTTCTTGATTCCTCCTTACGCTTCATCTCCTTCTAATCCCTCCATTCCCTTTCTATTCATCCTCTTTTTTCTACTCCCATTTTGAGATTCCTCCTTGCTTCACTTCTTTTTTGATATCCCATTCTTCCTCTTCCTCTTCCCTCCTTTATCTTTTTTCCTCATGTTCTTCCCCACCTTATTCCCCCTTCTTCCTTCCTTCGATTTTGTCTTCCTCTTTCTCCTTCACTTCTACATTTCCTTCCCTCACTTTCCTCTTGTCTTGACTCCTCTACTATTTTTTCCCTCTTT
Source organism: Pinus taeda (assembly GCA_000404065.3). Lineage (NCBI taxonomy): Eukaryota > Viridiplantae > Streptophyta > Pinopsida > Pinales > Pinaceae > Pinus > Pinus taeda. The sequence goes on along the minus strand of APFE030516475.1, from coordinate 86,081 downwards.
CCTCCTTTCTCCACTTCCTTGAGAATTGAATAAATCCCAAGGTTATGTTTTTCCACTTCCTCCTATTTTCCCTTCTCTTCCTCCTCAATTTATACTCAACCTATTTCGAGAGTCCTCTTTCCTCCTATTTTTCTTTGACCTCCCCTCCTTTCTCCTCCCCCCCATCTTCACCATCTTCTCATCCATCCTTCCTTCTTTTTAAGTTTCATATTCTTCTTTCTCTTTATCTTCCATATTACCTTCCTCACTTCCCTCTTGTATTCTCTTCTCCCCCCTCCATTTCATCTCCTCCCTCCTTTCCCAATTTCCTTGAGAATGGAATATTACCCAAGGCTATATCTCCTCCTACTCCTACCCTTCCATCTTACTTCCCCTTCGTTTACTCCTCTTTTTCTACTTCTCCTATTTTTAGATTCCTCCTTCCTCCTCTTCTTCTACTTCTTATTCTCTTCTTTCTCCTTCTCCTCCCCTTCTCCCCCCTCCTTTTGTCTTCTTTAGGTTTTCCTTCCCCTTTCTCCTTCTCTTCCATATTCCATTCCCTCACTTCCCTCTTCTCTTCCATTCTTTCCTCACTTCCTTTAGAATTGTAGAACATCCAACGCTATGCCTTTTCATATGGCTGAGTTATATTTTGAAGGTAATAATGTTGGAACAAAGATCTATCTTGGATATATTTGTGTATTGTGGATTGCGTTACTTGTTGTAGTTTATTTTGAATATTTCATTCCTAGGTCCCTAATTATGTACTTTATTCTTTGCCAAGTCCCTAATTATTTACTTCCATGGTTATAGATATGAATTCAAGCGGATTTGAATCTAGAGGTCATGATAATTAAAACAAGAGAAAGGGTAGGGAAAAATAACAAGGGAAATTTTTTTTTTTGTAGACACCAAGGAAGGAAAAACAAAAGGTGAATAATGATCACCTATGAGATATATTTGTTTATTCACAAGTGTGGAATCACTATAAATGAAAATCCTTCGAATTTACAATGAAGAATTAAAATATGCGTCCAAGAATGTTTATAAAACAATTATGGAATATTACAACCCTTGTATGAGGTGATTAAGTGTTTTAAAAAACTTGTATGTACTTAGACTTAATCATATATTGATTGTGATATGACTGAGAACGAGGGGTTATAAGGTGAGGAGGGAATTGGCACCAGTTCAACTAAGTTATGATGTTAGATTCATTTCTTTAATTTAAGTGTGTGTATATATATTTTTATTCAATGTTGTAGACAAAGTCAAAATTTCCCCTGTGGTGGTGGCTTACTAGTGGTAGGGTATTAGTTATTTACAAGTGTTACATGGTTATTTTATTATATGATAAAATATGTCTTCATTTTCAATATGTATGTTTGGTTTTTTTTTGGCTCACATGGTGTGAAATTAACAGTGGTGCCTTACTAGTGGTAGGGTTTTAGTTATTTACAAGTGTTACATGGTTATTTTATTATTTGATAAAATATGTCTTCATTTTCAGTATGTATGTTTGGTTTTTTTTGGCTCACATGGTGTGAAATTGATTGAATGTTAGTGTGTTCAAATTTCAAAATTTCATTTACGAATACATATTTTGTTTCTCTCATGGTAACGTGAGAAATCACTTACAAACTGTTGAAAAATGTGCAACAAGAAATGTTAAATTTAGAATGTGCTAAAAATAGACCTGCTAAAAATAGCATGTCCAAAAATAGCAGTTTGGCCAGTGAGGTCATTGGCCACATTGGGTGAGAGGTGAAACTGTTAAAAATAGAACGTTCTAAAAATAGCATTTCTGGGTCCATTCCTATTTATAGTAGTCCCTAGTCTATCCATAGGAAGTAAAATTAATTTTGGTCTTAACAGCAGTGAGAAATATTAATTAATTAATTCTCCATGAGTTAATTAGTTAAGGAAAATCAAACTTGAAGTCTTTGTGAGAACATGCAATAATTTCTCCAATGATTGGGGAATGTGTTCTTGATTTACTCCACTGATTGATAGAATAAGTATGAGTTCTATAATGAGAGAATCAGTTGACTTAGTTCTAACTAGTAAAGTCCAGTTAGATTATTTTAACAAGTCATTAAAATAATAAAATATAGTTTGTTAATGCTTGCATGCATGTGACAACTATTATTTTAGATAACTGAGAATTCACTCATGGATAACTATTGCATGTCAGTTCTGTCAGAGATCCAGTTGAGATAAGATGTGGGACAGTGTACTATCAGATGCTTGGATGTTTCTAGTAAGTATTCCTTCCATGGAGAAGGATCTATTATAGGAGATTGGAGGACTTGTGGCCTATATATTGAGGTCTATGTAGTCCATGGTTTTCATCTTCTGATTGAAGATCATCAGGATCTTTTGAGTACAGAGAGAGCAGGATAGCTATTGAGTTGATTCTTTTTGTATGTTGAAGAGGATTTCCACTTGATTGATAATACATGGTTGGGGCTTTATGTTGGTGCTTTCCCCTGGATATATCCTGTGTTATATGTGATTGATTCCTTCTTATCAGTTATATGTGTTCTTATTGATGTTTCTCATGGTTGGTTAAGCTTCCGCTAAATTGTTTGTAGAAGTAGATCAAGTGTTTTACTTTAGTACATTGCATTACCAGGTGATCTATAGGTGGGAAATTTCTACATGGTATTAGAGCTAGCTGATTTGTAGAAAAAGTTCTACATTGTATCAGAGCTAGTTGATTTATAGAAAAATTCTACAAAATTCTACATGGTATCGGAGCACAGGGTATCAAGGAGAGAATAGTATAATGAGAGGAGATTTCAAAGTTTTGAGTTTTGGGCCGAGAGTTTGCAGAGCAGATATGAAAATTTCTGTACAAAATTTTCAAAAATAAATAGCAGATTTGGATTCTGTGCGGAAAAATACCCAAAAAAAATCGGTTGAATTGGAGTTGGGATGAGGGAGATATCGCTGATTTAAAATCATTTTTTTTTCTTAGAAAATTTCACAACGGCAGGAAAGTGGAAATAGATTGGTGTGCTAGCCAAGAATCTGTATGCTCTTGAGGTTCAAAATGCATGCAAAGCCTTGAGCAGCAAGGCAAATGATGGAGACTTGGTGGTTGGGAGGGAGGGTATATTACCTCTCAACATGCAGAGCCATAAGAAGTCTCAGACGATTGTGGAGGAGCCATGATTGGTGCAGCAACTTCAGGAGGTTGTGGAGCAGCCATAACAAGGGAAGCTGAGAGGAGATCGAGCAGAGACATCTACTCATGCAGAGACCTCCATTAGGGGGAAACTTCGAGCCAGGTGGGCTGAGGGATCACATGCAGCCATACCTCCAGGTAGGAGGTGGGGCGATATTGAGTGATCGTCCCAAGGAGGAGGGGCAGGATCCTTGTTGAGTCCCAAACTTGCATCTTTCCTACACCTTTTTCTAGATTCTTTCCATTCATCTGAACCTCCCAAGTCATCAGTATCATTGCATATTAGTTATAAAAGAGCATTTAAAGTGGTTTCTTAACTATGTCTTTGTGTTGCTGTTTGAACTAGATTTTTGCTTATGAGCTGCGGAATCTTGTCACTTTCCGCAGCCAGCTCAACTTTCCGCAGCTTTTTTGTTAAAGTCTATATTGCCGGTGTCTTCAGGCAAATCGAGCCACATGGGCAAGTTGAAAATGATGTGGACGTGGACCGAGTCCTATTGGCTCAGTCGAATTCATCAAAAGAGGCCATGGTCAAAGGTAGTCAAGCGGTGGTTAACCTAAGATTCTTGGACGTGGTTGTTCACGTGTCTCTTATTAGCGCAGATTGTAGGAAAGTAGTTATGTCATCATCTGTTATAAATAATGCGTTCTCATACGCATATAGCTAGCTTTTGTAATGTAATTTTGACTGTTAACGAGCCCATTGTGCCGTGACCTTATTTCTATGTTATGACTGCATTTTGAATACATGAGAAGACTCTGTTTATAAGCTCAATTCGTGGTTGATAGCTGACTGCCCGAGGTTGTGCAGAGGGCCCCTGTACACATCGAGGTTTTGTTTATTGCTGTATAGTTTCATGCTTTATTTCTTTACGTTCCTTATGCCATACTCATTCACGCATATATATCGCATTGCTTATGGTATTCACGTTTTATTTCTGCCCATAATTTTACATGATTTTATAATGCTGTTAACTGATCAGTGTCTTTGTTCCAGATTACAGTAGGCAGCCCGGGCATTTGCACATAGTTTTACAATGACTAATGACATGGAAACAGTCTTATCTTTTTGCTGATTTATTTTTCTTAGTTTTTAATTCCATCACTGTTTTATTTAGTTCAGTTTTGCACATTTGCTTTATTAGTTAGATTAGCTATTAAATTACTCATGTCATTATCAGTTACCTCCGAAAGCCATAGCGAGACTAATGGCGAGGGATTGAAGTATGAGTATGTAATTTGATATTAGTTTATTTTTCTGCAAATTAGATATCAGATTGCTCAAGTTGTTTATGATTACCTCGAAAAGCCATAGTGAGACTAATGGTGAGGGGTCAGAATATGAGTTGATGTAATTTGATTTTAGCTTTACTTTGCTTGCAATTCTTGGATTTCTTTGAGAACAGTTTCTTTTGTATTTAGACAGCAGCAAGGGTAATGGGTTTCATGATCAATAGTTCACTGTTTTTTTGACTAGTATAGTGGCGCATTTTCATTTTATTTTGGGAATTAATTTTGTCATTGCATGTTTTAAACCCCTTTTGAAGTTTGAAGTTTGGGAAATCATTATAAAGGACATCATTGCCTTGAACATTTATATCCATACTTATCTTTTAGAATTTCCCTCTCACATTAGGAAGCCAACCAAGATAAAAACCCCCAAAACAAATAAAAACCAAAGACGACAAAAAGTAAGAGATAGGTTATCTTGCACATATAGTGCGGCACACTTCGTCAGCTTACGAATCTCGGATTGACAATTAAATGCAGCAATTTAGGACACTCTAAATTGACCAAACAATCCTTGAGGTACCCAACCTCTTGGATGAGACCTTGCTACAGGAGCCCCGATGTGGAGTAGCAGGAATTGACTGATTGGGTAGAGACAGATGCGGATGGAGCGACAGAGAGAGCAACAGTGCAGGGAATCCCAGGACAGCACATAGCTAGCTGGTTGCAGCAATGCGAGAGGCACAAGTGTTTTGCATAGTGCTAGGTGGCACAAAGAGGTGTGCAATGGTGCGAGATGCATGGAGATGTTGCAGTAGCGCAGATGTCAGAGAGGGAGAACTTGTCAGCAACAGGTAGAGCTTCAGCATCAGAGTATGTTCCCAGCCCAACAGAGTGGTGAGTTGGGAGTGTTTTTGTTCCAAGTGGATCGGGTAGATGTGTTGCATGCAAAAAATTCCAGAGTTACAGGATCGGGTTCGAGAGGAAGCCTTTCATGTTGAGAGGGAGTGTTGAAAAACGTGCAACAAGAGGCGTTAAATTTAGAATGTGCTAAAAATAGACCTGGTAAAAATAGCATGTCGAAAAATAGCAGTTTGGCGAGCGAAGTCATTAGCCACATTGGGTGAGAGGTGAAACTGTTAAAAATAGAAAGTTCTAAAAATAGCATTTCTGGGTCCCTTCCTATTTATAGCAGTCGCTAGTCTATCTATAGGAAGTAAAATTAATTTTGGTCTTAACAGCAGTTGGAAATATTAACTAATTAATTCTCCATGAGTTAATTAGTTAAGGAAAATCAAACTTGAATTCTTTGTGAGAACATGCAATAATTTCTCCACTGATTGGGGAATGTGTCCTTGATTTACTCCACTGATTGGGGAATGTGTCCTTGATTTACTCCACTATTGGGGAATGTGTCCTTGATTTACTCCACTGATTGAGGGAATAAGTATGAGTTCTATAATGAGAGAATCAGTTGACTTAGTTCTAACTAGTAAAGTCCAGTTAGGTTATTTTAACAAGTTGTTAAAATAATAAAATATAATTTGTTAGTGCTTGCATGCATGTGACAACTATTATTTTAGATAACTGAGAATTCATTCATGGATAACTGTTGCATGTCAGTTCTGTCAGAGACACAGTTGAGATCAGATGCGGGACAATGTACTATCAGATGCTTGGATATTTCTAGTAAGTATTCCTTGCATGGAGAAGGATCTATTTTAGGAGATTGGAGGACTTGTGGCCTATATATTGAGGTCTAGGTAGTCCATGATGTTCATCTTCTGATTGAAGATCATCAGGATCTTCTGAGTACAGAGAGAGCAGGATAGCTATTGAGCTGATTCTTTTTGTATGTTGAAGAGGATTTCCACTTGATTGATAATACATGGTTGGGGTTTTATGCTTGCGCTTTCCCCTGGATATATCTTGTGTTATGTGTGATTGATTCCTTCTTATCAGTTATATGTGTTCTTATTGATGTTGCTCATGGTTGGTTAAGCTTCCGCTAAATTGTTTGTAGAAGTAGATCAAGTGTTTTACTTTAGTACATTGCATTACTAGGTGATCTACAGGTGGGAAATTTATACATGGTATTAGAGCTAGCTGATTTGTATAAAAAGTTATACATGGTATCGGAGCTAGCTGATTTGTAGAAAAATTCTACAAAATTCTACACAACCTAGTCATATAATTGTGTGGGTATGCTAATTCATATATGAACCTTTAAAAGTAAATAAGTAAGTTAGCATCAACGAAGTTAGATCCTTTATAAAATTTTACAATTTCGAATTAAAAAACTTTAGAAAGATCAAAGTTTGATGTCATATACTTTATATATGATAAGGCCTCTATTTGGATAATATGAATATCATAACATAAATTTGGATCCTAAACCTATATATTGAGGAAACCTCTATTTGCATAATATGAATATCATAACTTAAATTTGGATCCTAAGCCTATCTATTGACTAAGCGTTTCCTCGCAAATATCTCCAAGTTGGACATTTTTGACATTTTACCACACAACATTTTGATTATTATAACAAATATCTATCTTTAATTTGTTACACTTGAATTTTTTGAAATTTTCACTGAGATTTTATGATATTATTGTTCCCAAAGACACTTTTTACAATCAGTGGAGATGTGTAATTCTTTCCATTCTCAACATTGAGTGGACAATTGGCTCTACAACCAGCATAGGGTAAACACGTTTACATGTCTGCTTAATATGTTGAATTTATATTAATATGTCCAATTAAATTGATAAACATTTACATGTGTTTAAATTAATATAGAGCCCAAGGGAGATGTTGTACTATCCTCAAAAAGTTAAAAGTAATAGAAATAATAAAATTCAAATTTGTTACATTGTGATTTCGTTTTCATTAATAAAATTACTAATAACATTTTATATTAAAAATGGAAGAGGGTAGATGGCCTAAAGTTGTCTTTAATGACAGATTGCGCAAGAGAAAAAAATACTTATGCACCAAAATAACAAATAATTTAGTAAATGGGGTAGTTGCTTGAGGTGTGTCCTGTAAACAACAAAGAGATAAAAGCTTTTGTTATGGAAAAGTTCCACAAGCGTACTTTGGATAAGGAGCTAGGAAGAAAGAAAAAGTACTATACTGAAGTGTTTATTCCCACTCATAGTCATCAACCAAAAGCATACATAGAGGCCAATATCTCTTGGAAAGCCAAAATTCTTATTGCTAAGCTAAGGACTAATTCTCATCAACTCCGTTGTGAAAAAGTTCCACAAGCGTACTTTGGATAAGGAGCTAGGAAGAAAGAAAAAGTACGATATTGAAGTGTTTAATCCCACTCATAGTCATCAACCAAAAGCATACATAGAGGTCAATATCTCTTGGAGAGCCAAAATTCTTATTGCTAAGTTAAGGACTAATTCTCATCAACTCCGTTGTGAAAAAGGGCGCTGGAAAAGGCAAAAATAAGTGTCGGAGGAAAGAGTATGCATTTTTTGCTCTTCTGTAAAAGTGGAAACAAAAAATCATTTATTTTAGAATTTGAGGCCTTCAAAGACAGCAGGGAAAATTATGCAGATATGCGGCAGCTAACTCTTGGGATAATCTATTTAGTGAGGGGTTTGTCGAGAAGTTGGGAGCATTTATTTTGAAGCTTTCACATAAAAATGGCCGAATACATCAAGCAGATGAAGAAGAATTATGTCCCATATGTTATCTTTAGCCTCCTTTCTTCTTTCTTTCTATACATATTACATTAAAATATAGAAGTAACAACAATAAGTTAACAACGATTTTACCTTATAAAATATAATATTGATTATGTAACCATATTTAAATTTACACATAAACTTACAATATAACAGTATCTTTAACCATGGATATTCACATCCACTTTGCCATAGATGTTATTAACTTTTAAATAGGCTTTGTTACAATAACATGGGCCAATACGATGGTTCATAAATACAATATGCTAAAAAATCATCTCTCAGTCATACTCAAAATATTTTATAAATGCTTTTTATAATATTTTTCTATTAAATTTAAAAAATATATATTATAATTACTTTTGAGATATATCTACACCTCTATGAACGAAAATATATAAGATATAGATAGCAGCTATAAATTAAGATAAATTAAAATAATAATTTTGTAACCATATTTAAGTTTCATAAACAAGCACAAAAACTTAATACTTTCAATATAACCAGATTTTTAACCAAAAATTTTAACCATACCGTAGTGTGGGCCAATAGGATGGCTCATCCATACCACATGCCCAAAAACCATCTGTCATTTCACAATCAAAATAATACTTACAATTAAAAAGACTTTTCACCATGAATACTCACCCCACTTTACCATGGATATTATTAACCACGCCATACCATGGGCCAATACCATGGTCCATCAATAACACATGCCCAAAATGCATCTCTCATATCACAATCAAAATATTTTATAAATGAAAAGTTTAAATTATTTTTATTACGTTTTTGGGGTTTTTGGGCCAAGAGACACTCTCCATCCTAGTATGGAAGTGTTTTTGTAATGTCCAATTATATTATGTTATGCTCGAATTAAATAACAATAAAACACAAACTTAGCATTTAAAATATTTTGACTGAGTGAAATTATATAAAAATTAAAATTAAACTAAAAAAATAAAATTAATAATTAAAACTATCTAGATCCATCTTAACTTCCGGAGGGATCAAATTTATGCAGTTGCAAACCTTTCTTCAAGTTTTGCACTGATCCCTCATCCGGATTTAAGATGGATCTAGAGTGGTACTAGATCATTTCATAATGAAGATATCATATTAATGTTTTTCATATGCACTAGTATGACACTTGGGAAAGTAGACTAGTCGAATTGAGAAAAAGATGATTTAGTCCACTGAAAATTTCTAAGTTTAAAATAAAAACGTATAAAAGAATGTTTGCTTGATCCCCTTAAGCCTAAATTATCTACTATAGGTGAATTCTTATCTATCTAGAATTCAAAAACATGAAAATCATATCAACATATGATGAAGAAAACAACTCCTAGATAGGGGAATCCAACTAAATTGTGGGAGGTGGATTGATGTCTTCCTTAGAGTTGAAGAACTCTAAATTTGCCAATTTCTTGGACAACTTTGTCACTTTAGTATCCGATTTCCTCTTGCTCCTCCAATATTTCCACAAGAACTTTCCCCATTGTTTTCCTTAAATGGTAGTAGATGTCCATTATTTGCATGTAGTCCTTGTATCTAAAGTCAAATTTCCCACCTACTCCAAAACACCTTCATTGGAGAAGAATCTAGGTTTTATTCTATTTGCATGTAGTCCTTGTATCTAAAGTCAAATTTCCCACCTACTCCAAAACACCTTCATTGGAGAAGAATCTAGGTTTTATTCCAGTTGCTCTCTGTACATTTACTATTTAGTTTTACATATCTGGAGCAACATTTCTATGATAGATTCTATTTGAATTCTTCGTTGCACTCTAAGCTTTGGAGCTAGAGGCTCTCAAGATGTTGTGTGTACCTCTAGATGTTGCGTGTACCTCTCCTGTTTCAGAATCCTCTACCTTTTGTCATGGTGAAGGTCAAAATGAAGAGCAGCCCAAAGGATAAAACGAGTCCAACATATCGAAAGGAGGAAGAGAGAGTGGAAGGAAAACAAAGAAAGCCTTACCATGTCGAGTCTTTTGCTTCCGGAAGCAAAGTCTTGGAAAGATATGATCGATTCGAGAGGTTGAAATAAGACTTGAAAGGGAACTTGAGAGACGAAGGGGAAAAGGATACAAGAGAATGAAAAGGATCTACTAGGGTCGAACTGGGCCAACATAAGTAACGCTTATTGGATTCAATAAACACATATGATATACACAACAAGGATTGAAAGAACCACCTTGAAGAAGGAGAGATTTAGAGGATCTCTGAACAAAAGGCTGACACAAAACAAAACATAGCAAGGGCCAAGAAATTCCTTTGTGGTGCCATGATAGGGGCAGGGTGAGAGTGCTGAATAGAATGGATTGAAAAGGACAGCATGCGTAGATTTATAAAGGCAAACTGAGTGACATGTTGAAAGGAAAGATTAAATCTAGAAGGAGAAATGAGAGAATGTAGCACAAGCATTCTTTCATGGACACATTGAGAAAGGGGACGACATCCTCATTATTACCGTGGGAGGTGAAGGTACAGTTCAGATCTTCTTTTTGGAGACCGATCTTATTAATGATAAGACCATATTAAAGGTGAAAAAATTCATTTGAAGTGTAAAATGTCCTTATGTAACATATATTTTGAAGAAAAATTAGTAAAAAAGACTACAATATTTTTGATGGGATTGAAATATCACATGATAAAAACTTGATAACAAAAATAATTAAATATAAACTATAAATAAAATATTTTAATGAGCATTGCCACTAAAATAATTTTCTATATAAATAAATAAATTTGTAATATTCAGAATTAAAATAAATTTATAAAACTTGGTAATTTCAATCAAATAAATGTAATAGGTTAAAAATTCCAAAATGTCATTGGAATTATAAGAAAGAACGTTTTTTTTTTCCTCCACAATGCACCACCCACCCATGTTCAAAATGTTGACGGGCTGCGAAGTCGTATATTGCCAAAATATTATTGTATCAACGTGTTCATATTAATAAGGTTACTCAGATCAGATCAGTGATAGATGGAGATATGGTTCCACCGTAGACTGCTGTCTCTCATTCTAATAAATACATGTGCCGTTTTGTCGGATCGCTCATTTAACGTATTTCTGTTTGTCGATAGATTATTCAAACGGTCCGGTCCATCTGTTGTGTCATGTATGTCGTGATATATATATATTTATTCAAACGGTCTATCGTCTATCTGTTGCGTAGTAATATATATACATGTATATATATTTATTCAAACAGTCTATCGTCTATCTGTTGCGTCGTGATATATATATATATTTATTCAAACCGTGTGTTTTCCGTTGCAATGGATCATTCAAACGGTCTTTCTGTTGTTGTAGTAGTTGTTTAAACGTCGTCTTCCTCATTTCCGTGTCCGTGGGAGGTAACGACGACGACGCCCCCGCTTTTACATATATATTTGCAGTGGAATGGCGCCAGTCAACGCCAACCTCCTTGTAGATATATATATATATATTTGCAGTGGAATGGCGCTTCTGAGATATATATATATTTGAAGAAGTTGAAGTGGAATGGCTGTGAGAGTGCCTCTGACCAAGTCAACGTCAATCAATCCACGTTATAGATATATATATAGGTATATGTTTGAAGTGGAATAATGGCGCCTCTAACCACGTCAACGCCAACCAGAATTGAAAAATCCTTACAAGATCAATCGTGCGCGGTGTTTTCTTGATCAGAAACGTCTTCCAGGCGACTATAAATTGCGATCGCAATTCAATTGAAAGCAAAACCCCCTTCCATAATTCCATTACACCAAACTGTAAGTAGGGATCGCAACTCGCTTCAAGGCAAAAGCACCGCTTTGGCTTCCCATTCCACGAGACTATAAATTCGCATCTCGATTCAATAATTTAACGGAAAACGCCTGGCTATACATTGGGATCGTCGTGATTCAATTGAAAGCCAGATGGCTAAAATTCAGGGTCTATGTGTATGTTTGCTTTCACTTTATCTTCTCATGATCGTAGTTGCAGGAACTTCTCCACATCTCGGTAGAAGCAGCTTCCCCAAGGGCTTCAAATTTGGTGCCGGGTCATCTGCTTATCAGGTTCAAGTCCCTGCCCATTCACTGCATTATTATTGTCTGGTTTCCTAGTCTTAACAAATTCTGACTGAAACTAATTTCACAGGACGAAGGAGCTGCCCGCGAGGGCGGGAAAGGACCCAGCATCTGGGATACATTCTCCCACATTCAAGGTAATGTTGAGTCCACACATAGATTGATATACCTAGCTAGCTACACCGTCGTTGTTAATATGATCAGGGGCTTCCATCTCGCTGTTTTGTTTATTTGTTGTTATTGAACGTTAACTTGCAGGTAAAATTGAAGATGGAAAGGATGGTGATGTTGCAGTAGATCAATACCACCGCTATAAGGTACTTGGCCGTTTTCATGCACTATTTGTTTTCAACTTCTTCTTTTTTTAGCGTAGTTGTAGTAACTTGATAGAATTAATTATCTGTAATGTAATATTGTAATCTGCATGCATGCATGCAGGAAGATGTTCAGCATCTCAAATACATGGGAATGGACCTGTATCGTTTTTCTATTTCCTGGTCACGCATATTTCCCAGTAAGTTGAATCAATACACGTCACTGACTCAACAATGGATGGATTGTTTCTGTGATAATTGGCTTTGGCTGGACTCTTATTTCCATGATTAAATGTCTTCAGAAGGATCACCAAGACACGGAGGAGTCAATGAAGAGGGGATCGCTTATTACAATAATCTCATCAACGAGCTGCTCAAGAATGGTATAATCATTTTTCCGCCGCGCGTTGCGTAGAGCTATATCTATTTTGCACGCACACGCACACGCACACGCACGCACGTGTATATATATATATCTATTTTGCACGCACACGCACGTGTATAAACATGCATGTTCATGTTCATGTAGGTATGCAGCCCTTCGTGACACTGTATCATTGGGACATGCCGCAAGCTCTGGAGGACGAGTACGGGGGATTCCGTAGTAAAAGAGTCGTGTAAGATTCACTCTCATAATTCTCAGCTTTAATTCACTCCTCTAAAACATATCAACATCGTGCCTGTTTCTGTTTCTGTTTCTGACGTGATATACTGTCTTGTCTCAGGGAGGATTTTGGCGTGTTCGCAGAAGAATGTTTCCGAGCTTTCGGAGACCGTGTGAAGTATTGGACAACTATAAACGAACCGCTCACCTTCTCATTATATGGCTACGATCTAGGGCTTCACGCACCGGGTCGCTGTTCGCCCGGATTTGGAAACTGTACAGCGGGGAACTCCGCAACAGAGCCTTACATAGTAACCCATAATATGCTTCTAGCACATAGTGCCGCCGTAAAATTATATAGGACTAAATACCAGGTGAGGTTATGTTCTGTTTTAAATATAACAATTAAAATTCAATAACATGGGACATACGATCGTCTCTTGAATATTTAGACTCAAATGTCGGAAAATAAACTGCAGGGGAAGCAGAAGGGTTCCATAGGCATAGCACTTGTGGTGAACTGGATGGTGCCATACTCAAACTCTTTGCTCGATCAAGAGGCTACTCAGAGAGCAATCGACTTCAGAATAGGATGGTATGTACACACGTGTTACCTTTAACGTAAGGCGGGCCTGAGCACAAATATCAAAAAGAAAATCCATGGAATTAATTTTGTAATGTTCTGGATGAATAATTTCAAATTAAATTTTGAGATGCAAAACATTTTGTGCTTTTGAGGCGCATTAGGATTCATTCCTAACTCTAGGTTCGGCCTTTTAGGGTGGATTTATATTGAAACTTGAAGTTTTGCTACGGATTTATATTGAACACATTTTGTGCGATGCCGCTTTTCCTTCCGCCACATGCATGTCTACTCGAGATGTGAGGTGTAATTTTTCCTGTCGAATTACAGGTTTCTGGATCCACTGACGTCGGGGAAGTACCCTGACTCTATGCGAAGCTTGGTGGGAGCACGCTTGCCACTATTCAGCAGTGAAGAGGCCAAAGATCTAAAAGGCTCATTCGACTTTCTTGGTTTTAATTATTACTCAACTGACTTTACCATCAACAATCCCACTCCACAAAATCCCTTGGACACTGACTACGTTCTGGACGCCCGGGCTAATATATCATGTAAGATTAATATCATGTACTGCTGCTTTAAACACTTAATTTCTTGGCAAAGTAGACAATCAAGTTCGAAAACATCAAGTGACTCATGGTATTTTAAGTGGTATTTGATTCTTCTATGGTGCAATATTGCATATATATATTTTTGGTATTAAAACTTCCTTGTTTGGTGCTTCAGATGAAGTAAACGGAGTTTACCTCGGATCCGATGTAAGTGAACATTACAGATTTTATTTATTTTTATATTATAAGCTTTAATGAACGACACAACTTTAAGTTAATAAGCTTTAATGAAGCACAACTTACACTCACTACTTTTAAGTTAATAATATATCTCCCCGTTTGCGGTTTGCAGGAAGGTGTGAGCGCTTTTAGGTCTTATCCTGCTGGATTAAGGGATGTGATCAACTATACGAAGCACCGGTATAACAATCCTCCCATATACATCACTGAGACAGGTACGCGACAATGTTTCAATCCTGGGTTGTCAATTATATCTTCGCTAAAAAAACATGGATCTGATCATTACGCACAACAACATGAATTTTGAATAGGGTACGCTGATTTCGACAATGGCACAACCCGGCTCGAAGAAGCATTGCATGATTCGAGGCGAGTGGAGTACCATTCTCAACATCTATCATACCTACTTGAAGCCATAAGGTGCGTGCAACATATACACGTATTTGTTGTTATTTGAGTTTGCCATGTGGAGTGCGAGTTATTGACCAGGGCTTTTTAATTTTGATAAAATGAATTGCAGGGAGGGAGCGGATGTGAGAGGTTATGTGGTTTGGTCGCTTTTGGACAACTTTGAGTGGGCGAGTGGATATGACTATCGATTTGGTTTATATTATATTGATTACAACGACAACTTAAAGCGATATGCCAGGGAATCTGCCCATTGGTTTAGAAACCTCCTCAAATCATAGAACGAACAAGATTCTGCCCATTCGTTTTACAAACCTCCTCAATTCAATTCAATTCCATTCATTTCAAACCTCCTCAACTCAACTCAATTCAATTCAATTCAATTCAATTCAATTCAATTCCATTCATTTCTGTGTAATGTAATGCCCCACTAATGGATATAGATATCTCAGCATATTGTGGATGTTTTCACCCACTAATGGATATAGATATCTCAGCATATTGTGGATGTTTTCACTTTGCTGGAGTCCTTTGTAAATGCTATTTTCGCTCACCATTACTATTTAATCAATAGTGTTGCCACTGTTTTCCTTGACCATTATTATTATTTAATAAATTGCAACGGTTTTTTGCATTATTATTATTTAATCAATTGTATCTCAACTCTTTGTGGAAATGTTTTGAGTGATTCAAATGGAAATTAGTTGTTATTAAGTTTATGTAAATTTTGTATATTATTTTTATTAAAAATTTTGTTATTAAATTTCTAATGTGTATTTTCATAAAAGCTCAGATGATGATGTAATTTTCTTTTATAATTATTTTTGAATTAATTTTTATAAAAGAATAAGTTTGAAAGTAAATTTATATTATGTTTATTTTTCTTCTTTCTTTTATAAAGGAAAATATTTGAAATCAAATCTATACTATGCTTATTTTTCTTTTCAACTTTTGGAATTACTAGTCTCCACCATTATCAAAACAACAATTCTAAGTTTCACATCAATTTATGGTAATTTTATTGTTTTTTTTTGGGTGTGTAAAAAGTTCTAAATTAAAACCATTTCGTGGCTTTCTATATAAAAGGTTGTAAATTAATTCATATAAAATTATTATACTACTTTCATTAAATTATCTATTTGAATAAATGATATAAAAATAAATATAACTCATATTACTTTTAAACTTCTATAATTTCAATTCCAAAACCTCTAAAATATTTATAAGTGGAATCACATTGCTTATTATATGTAAATATGTTTTTTAGATGACATGTATATATTTATAAAATAACAAATAAATAAATAATCTGCAAAATTTTAAGTTTAGTAAACTTAAATTCCACAAAAAATAAATAATATAACAATTACATTATTCTATATTGTATATAATTTTACTTATCGTTTCATAATATTACTTTCTTATAATATAGTTAAATTATTATAATTTTCAATTACAATTTTCACAAACTTAATTTATACGTTTAACAAAATGTGAAATTTAGATTTAAAATTTCAAAACAAGAAAATTGATTATTATCCGGTTAATATCTCATTATCTCAAAGCTAAATAAGACATAGAAACCATATATTCATTGTGCCAAAAGATAATTTGTGTACGTTGCTTTTTTGTTATTGGACAAAGAAAAAATCCCATGTTGGGAAAAATAAACGATTTCAATGGCCACTTGAGTAAGGTTGCTTTATATCAACTTTAATTCTTTCTAATGAATAGTTTCTCTACTTTATCAAATGAATATGAGAGAGATTTAGGCCCTCAATAGAATATCCCAACATCTACATTGATTTAAATATTCAATTCAAATGTTTGAACATGCATAGGTTTGTGTGTTTGTATTTATTCAATGGAGATTGATTTCAACAATATAGGTTTGTAGTCAAATGATGTCAATATGAACATGTTTAAAAGAGATGACACATATGAGAAATATTTCATCTCCTTAATACAATTAAGTGAAAAAAACTTTTATCAAAAACTTTTTCAATTAAGTTTTCAAAAGTTTCTTTGTTTCCCAAATCTAGCAAAGTGCATGGTATGCCACACTAGATGTAAATGTTCTTAAATATCATTGTTATGGATTCATCTTAACCACATATCTAGCATGCACCAAGAAGGGCCAATTCTCTTCATGTGAGAACTTCTTTAAGAGTGCAAAATCTGATTTAAAAAAATGGCATCCCCCTCATCCCTTCATAGATCCCAATGAATATACAGTGGCTCTCTCTCTCCATATATGTATATATAATGTGTAAATTTTCTTTCTTTAAAATGTACTTTTGAATGCTATATAGAGTACATAACTGAAACTTGACTTGTAAGTCCAAAATACCTTTGCTCAATATGATGAGAAAATTGGCATACATATATATAGGAGAAAAATGGCCAAAATGTAAAATAGTGAGACTACTTCAACCATTTTAACCATTAAAAGTTTCTTTTCTATTTTTTCAAATTCTTTATATGATGGATGGACAATTTTTTTTTAAAACAATATTGATATATACATATTTGACATGTACTCATTGAGATTTCTAAATTAAAATGATTTTTTTTGTTATTAATATATATTTGAGTATAAGTTAATATTACTTAATCTTGTTGTATATATTTTATTGAACACCCACATTGAAAACTTTTGTTTTTGGTATAATTTTAAATCTTACATATTACTTTTATTTTGAGAAATAAATGAATTACTAATCTCCCTTTTATTATTCTTATTATGAAGTACTTGATATTTTTTATTTAATATTCAATTTTCAATTACTTTTTTTCTTTGCACATTGAATATTTTATTATAAAGTAATTAGAATATTTGATTTTGACATAAATTATTGACATAGATGGTCAAAAGTTTATTTAACTCTCATGTTGTAATATTTTGAAAATTATAACGTTTAAACATCTTAAACGTACTTCTCTTTTACCTCGTATATACTTTTTTAAAGTTGATATAAAATTATATTAAGTTATGAAGACATCTAAATATTTTATTTATGACTAAGACTGTGTGGAAAATTATCATCCACATTGTGTTGTAATATCAACAACAAATCTAGTGACCGTTATTAATCATGCTTTTAATTAAAACTAACTAAACATGCATATTCATTTTTGTTTTTTTGATCATGCTTTTAATTAAAACTAACTAAACATGCATATTCGTTTTTATTTCTTGATCATGCTTTTAATTAAAACTAACTAAGCATACATATTCCTTTTTGTTTTTTATGATAGCGACATTGCGTTTCTATATAGAGAATATTTTAATTGTATTTTAATACCTGGACATGTATCAATTCCATGTTGTGCATGGAGTGAATCACAAATCCCCCTCATATTGATTTGTATAAAGTGCCTCTCAACTCAATCAAACATTGTTGTATATTGATGTGAACTTTATCTAATATGTCCATTATTTGACAATGCTCTTTGTTGTTCACTGATCATCTTTTTTCACATGCAACATATATTGTGAAATACGTTGGAATTTTCTCTTTTCCATTGACACATGGAGCCTCTCATGAATTTATAAATGACATTTTGGCAACAATTAATGAAAGATGGGTAGGAGAAAATTTATGGCTTTGGGGATTCTAATAAGTGAGTAAATTTTCAATAGGTTCATTGCTTATTACTTTAAGTTGATTAGAAATATCAATTCCAACATTTGTGCTTTTGGTTGTCTCGGCTACTTAATTAGAAATATTCTGAAACAAATTAAATAATTTATAATATGAAATTATCATTAAATGTGTTATTCAAGTCATAGTGCTTAATTTGTGTCTTGTAGGTTTTGGCTCTTAATTCAATATATTCTTCAATCAAATTTTATATAAATCCAACAAGGATTTGTTGAATCACAAGTTTTAGTTATGTAGTCTACATAACCTAAGTGGCTCGAGCCTTTTTAGCTATGCAACATAAGTTTAAAAAATGCATTTTAAACAATAAAAAGTCACAATCTTAAGAAAAATGGTATTGCTAGATTTTGCCTATAAAAATCCAAAACATGGGATAGTTAGAGTGTGCCAACTCACAGTCCATTGCAATTGTGGAGAACTACATAAAAAATCGATTTGTCCTTCTATCTCAAATAATGATATTTGATTTTCCTATGAAAGTTCATTTAGCATTTTCCTAACAAAATTTCATTTGATGATATACTAAAGTATTATAATTAACTATAATTAAGTAATCCTAGTTATGTTCACTCTACTACAATTTTACAATGAAATGGCTTGCAAAAAATTTGTTGTGAACAATCATTTGTAAGTTTTTGATTAATTCTCATATCAAGAACTAAAAAAAAATAAGTAGATATATAAGAGGATGTTGGGAGGGAGAAGGAGATCAAGAATAGATCATTATATTATTTTTCATCCACATTGATGCTTTTAGAGCAGAAAAAGTGGAGGAATCAACTCAAAGGACCATTTTTCCTAGTGGGTCCTAGTTTGGTGAATTGGGGTCCAAGACCTTCCGAAAGGAATTCGAGGCATCAAACAATGTTTTCAAGGATACAAAATTATCGCTTAAGTTCGATAATCACTAGAGCTATTTTTCACACAAATACCTTTCCAATGGTGCAGTACATTCCTCAATCAAAGTGTATGCAAAATTTATTCCACCTAGAGGTTGACCTTTATGTTTTGACCACCACGATTTGATAGGATAACACATCAACCCCCATCATCCATGGAAACGGGGCTAGGAATGTGATCCTGATGAAGAAGAATCTAGAAGATTGTATATTATAGCTATAGTTAAGAGTTGAAGGAGTCAAACTTACCATTTAGGAGGCTATCAAGTTGTGTTATAACTAGGACATTAGGAGGAAAGGAGATTCCATTCTATTTGAGTGCATTTTGTTCCATAGATGAGTGGGGTAGCCAAGAGTTGATAGGGAGAGAACAAATAGAGATGGTTTGTGCACTATAGAAGCACACAGGCCATTAGACCAAAGTTTCTTGTACTTGCATCCATTTGAATTCAAAGAAAGAGAGAGAAAAACATCCACCACTTCCAGTTGTGTTTTCTCTCGAAAAGGTTTCCTCGGTAATATATTGTGCTATTATTGTTGTAAGTAATTTTACTTTCATATGCTCTCTATTTTCTACATTTTCAAACTTAATTAACCTATAATTCTAAGGAAAATAACCCTCATATTATAGATTTTAGATTTTGAGTGTAAATTTATCAAATCTGTTAGGACGAATTGTCTACTAGAGTATCCATGGAATTTTATGGATCAAGAGGGGTTGGAGGAGGATTGTAGTTCAAATTCCACGCTCATGATTTCATGCCTTACAATTAGAGAGATCATGGAGTTGGGATAAATTTCAATATATTAGTATAAAACTAAGGTCTGCTTTATCTAGCCACTAAGTCAGGGAAGGAGCCACTAGGGGCTTCTTAGATTTGAATTAATGGTTCCTCTAAATTTGTACAAGTAGTATTAAAATATTACAATCAAGTGGTTGAAAGGTGGAATGCAAATCTTCGTAAATAATATGCTTGTACAATGTTGGTGATAGGAAATTTTCATGGTCAATTGTGGAAGACCTTTAAGAAGCCAACGTATGATATCAAATACCATTATCCTCGGGCGGATGAGTGCAACAAGGTTTGTTTTAAGGGGTAATTAGAAATATAGCATTGTATGGGAGCATCACAAGAAAAGCATGACTTCATCCCGAAGGACATGCTGGAGGATTTCCACTGTGCTCACACTTATGGAACAATAATTAGCATATCAAAGAAGAAAACAATACTTGAAATGTATTTTCATGTTATTGAAAATTCGAACTTTGTTCTATAAAAAAATTATAGTAAGAAATATCCCGATAACCAAGATAAATAAAAGAGGAGGATGAAAATTGATTATGCCTAAGACAAAGGAAAGAAAAAAGTGAGTAATGATGGAAGATGATCTGGTTGCAGGCATTTGGGTATTGCATCTCCTCAGAAATGGTACTGAGTATTTCAATATTTTATTAGGGCTATATATTATTTGCTTTAGATAATTTCATTTCTTGATTTACATATTGAATTCACCCCACAACATCATAACATTATTCAGTTTTACCACATTATTCCAAAGCATATGCAATTATATAGAAAGAACAATATCATCGTCATTGCAATGGAACATAAAGGAATAATAGAAGAAATGCATTCGCACATAGAGACAACATGATTGGTCGGAGACCAAAGCAAAACGCACTACGGGGAAAACCCTTTCAAATTCTTCTTCTTATTAGATTTCCATTTAATGTTTCAATAAAGAGAGTAAAATGACCCATATCTTTAACCACAAAACTATCCAGCAAGATCAACTAAACAACATCCAAGAGATGAACCAAACAATGCTAATAATCAAAACCTTAATCAGAAGCATGTGATTAACCATCAAACTCTACGACCAATAGAAGAAATATTTGGTCAACTGTAAAACTCAAAACCTAGTTTCCAACTGCACAGAAAGAGAGATGTGTGTGTGGCTAAAAGCCTCCAACCGCACGAATGAGCCTGCGTGCCTGTAGTTGCAACTGAAATTTCATGAAGTATGCCTATGACTGGAAACCAGAACCCTAAATACATGTGCGAGCTTCAAACCCTACAATCTCGGGCCTGTACGAACGAATCTCCATGACCCAACCTTATAACTATTGAAGCCAACCCCAAATGAAGAAGAATGATCATAATGATGATGTTGAAATGAGGGTCACTGAAATCATATTTATAGTCATCCATGGGTGTCCAATTTCTCTTTTGGTCGACCTCTCCTCATTAGGGTTATTTTGAGGTCTAAAATAGGCTTCCTAAGGAAATTATAAAATAATAGTGGAAGTGATAAAATAATATTAGATTACATCATCAAATTTTAGAGGGAAAAAAAAAAAATCAACTTGTATTTTCAACTTATATCCCAATGGGATTACTCTAATTTTGAGTGACAATACTTGTTGGATGCAGAATTTGATTCTTCATCCAAGGACTACCCATCTTACATACTTTCAATGGACCCAACTACACGAGAAATGAGAAATACATGAAAAACATGATTGCAATCTTGTTTTTTCATGTATTTCTCATTTTTCGTGTAGTTATCACGTTTTTTCATGTATTTCTCATATATCATTTAGCAGGTTCTATCTAAAGTATGCAACATGTGTACTCCTTGGATGAAGGATTAAATTTTACATCCAACGTGTACTCGCGCTCGAAGTTTGAGTAAAACCTTAGGGAGATAAGTTGAAAAAGTAGTTTTATTATTTATTATTTTTTAATCTTTTTATTTTATTAGTCCAAAAATGGTGAATCATCCCCCATGGTTGACATCATCATTTTGAATCCTAATGGTTCTTATAAAGTTTATTTTGGTTGTACATTTTTCTTTGGAGGCCCATTTTAGACCTCAAAATTTCCCTAATGTTTGTTCACATGTGGGCTATAATTCAGAGAAAACACTTTCTCTTGTCCAAAATTGAGCACTTCAATAGTCAAAATCGTTCCTCTCGAAAAGAGGAATCTCGTCCCATGGTTGGAATTTATCACTAGGATTCCATATTAACACTCTCTCTCAGCTAGGGAGAAATTCCAACTGCATCACATAATCATCACAAGTATCCTGTCATCAAATCATGTCCCATTTCAATTAACTTGTCATCAGATGTTATCACTTCTCATCTCCGCTCATCTCTGCTTATCTATTGATTGTCCCTACTCATATTCTTAACATTATAGAATCTAAAAGAATAAGAATTTAACATTTGAGGGGAGCTTAGGCTACCACCCTCAATCCATTGGGGACCCACTACTACCACCCGAAATCAATGCCAGCGGATTTCCAAATGCTACTTCCCAAGAAACATTAAAGAATACATCACTAGGGAGCCCAACTCAACCTGGAGCCACATCAGGGAGCACATCTCTATCAGGAATCCAGTGACAATGAGGAGGTCCTATGGGACACTCTCTAATAACTCCCATTTGCTATAGAAGTTTGTATAGACCCTATTGTACCTCTGAGTTGATAATGGTTAGCTATCAAGCCAGAGCATCTAAGATAATTGTTTTGGGGTTTCTGTTTTAATTTTGAAGACCAATGAATGAAACAGATATAACACTGTAATGCCTAACCTTTTGAATAATATTAATCCCAAAGCAGAGGGCTGCTATAAAATTTCACACAGTGATATAGGTTGAATAGTGGTGAGTAGAAACAAAAAATAATATGATTATCACAGTTTTCAGACTGAAAATTGAATAATAATAAGTATGAAAACCTCTGAACGATGTTTAGAAGGTTCAAGAGAATATGCTTATGCTTACAACAAGATGCTGATGATTTATTGATTCAGAGGTAATTAATTAAACAATCAGTCCATGAATCCATTCTCTTTATAGATCATCACTTTAGAAGCTTATAGGAATAGATTGAGACACAATTATTCCTACATAGTTATCTCTGTAAAACATAATAATATGAAGAAAAACATAATTTGTAACACTGGAAAAACTTATAGGAAACACAAAATGTGTAAAACCGACTTCAAAATCCTTTGCTTTGTATTAAGGATCTAGAAAAGCTAAGTACATCAAATGTTTACAAATTCTTCATCAAGGTGCAACCTTTCTTCAAGAGTGCAACCATTCTTCAATGGTCAACCTGGTTCAATGGTGAACCCATAATAACTCATGAAGAGAGTTATTTATACAACAGTAGAACATATCCTAAATTGCTTTTACAAAAATAGATGATTGTGAAATGAAAATAAAGAGTGCTAGTTGATCTTGCACTATTTTGATGTTGTGTTGTTGGTGACTATCACTCAAAAAACTAAAAATTGTTGAAACTGGCTGACTGTTCCTGTTATTTATGTTCTGTTGTCCTTCAGACTTTGATATTTTTCCCTTTAAGCTGCTTGGTTGTTTGATCTTCACAATGGATGTCATTTTTACTTATGACTTTTCATTTGATACACTTTCATCTAATACTCTTTGACCTTGTTGACCTGTCAATATCCTTTACTGTGGTTTTTACTTTTGTTGTACATTTCAAGTTTTTACTATGCATTTCAATAGTAAATCATTTAGTTTTTTACATGTCTCAGCATATGGTAGTTGGATATTGATCATATTTCTGTATATTTCACCTTTTTGTCTTTTAGTTGTATGTTTTATCTTCCTCCTCTATTTTAACATTTATTTTCTCTATGTAAAGGATTTCTTCTTTGTTTAAACCATTACTGTGTAAATGATTTTTGCTCTGTGTAAATGATAATTGTATTTTAACTGTATAAAGGCTTTTGAGTTCATTTCCTGAGAGAATCTAGAACAAAAGGGTTTTATATGACCACCTGCAAAATACAACAATTGTTAAGAAAAACACAGGTTGACAGGAAGGTGATAAATGGCTTCAGGGAATAGGAAAGTCTGTGGATGGAGTCCTGGCAGTGTTTGGACAGTAATCGGGGATCAAAATAGGTTGCAGAGGCTCAAGGTGGTGCAAGAAGGATTATATGGGTTTTACTATCTAAATAGGGGAAAAGAGCGAAAGTGAGGGTTTTGGCGTTTAAACAAGAAACTTTTAAAATTTGGCATGAAAGGGTTAAGTGAATAGTAGATGGTTTTATCGTATGCGGGGAGCAATTTTGAAGGCTCATCGTAGCACTTTTGGTCATGGGGTGGGTTCTCTCTGAGGGCACGCGAGTTAATGTGGGATTGTCATGTAACCACAAGGGGCCTAAGCAAAACCACGAATCTCGCGTGATCTCACGCGGGTAAAGCTAGGAGATTGGGAGCGCACGATATTGTTGTGGGTCGTTGGATCTAGGAGTTGATGATCTAATGGGTATCACGTGGTGG
Source organism: Pinus taeda (assembly GCA_000404065.3). Taxonomy (NCBI): domain Eukaryota; kingdom Viridiplantae; phylum Streptophyta; class Pinopsida; order Pinales; family Pinaceae; genus Pinus; species Pinus taeda. The sequence goes on along the minus strand of APFE030516475.1, from coordinate 61,321 downwards.
AGTTGCACAGAGGACAGTGGGCGGAGATTAGCGGGGCCCAGGGGTTAATTACAAAGGATTTGTAATTATTTTACGATATAAGTGAGGTTTAAGCATATTGCGATGGTTTTAATAAAGTGGGACTAGGGAATAAAAACACTAGGGATATAGGTTAAACAGGTATCGGGAAAGGTTTATTAACCATACCCAGGGTTAAATGCAGGGTTTGTTTAACCACACCACAGGGTTGGGTTAAACAAGTTTTGTCGGGAAAATCGTGATTTTCGCAATTTTGTTAAGTAATGCACGGTTAACATAAAACTTAGGCTAAAGAGGTTTTATGTGTAAAAAGGGTTTTTGTTGGGAAAACATGAATACAACGGAGTTAACTTTATAAAGTGGAGGGGGGGAGTAAAAGTTAGGATAAGGGGTATTATGGGTTTTTTATGGGTTTTCTAGGAAAAATAGGAAAATTATAAGGGGAAAGTGATTTTTCAAAGGGAAATGGGTTTCACACTAGGGAAAAAGGGGTTTTTAGGTATGGGAATGAGTTTGGAGGGTAATTTGGTAGGAAAAATATGTGAAACCAAGGGAAAGGGTGAAAATGAAGGGAAAAGGGTATTTTAACAAGAAATGAGGGAAAAATGGGGCAAATTAGTAAATAAGTAGTGGGGGGTAAAATGGAATGAGGGGAAGTTAACCAAATCAACTTGTGAATATCTTTTCACCTTCATAACTGCTCCTACACACTACAACACATGATCAAGCATAATAAATGTGCTTATGCCTAAATCAACTTTGTACTTCTGCAAACTTTCTTCTACCTACCCTTTACTTACCCTAACCTTTTTTCTTCACTTAATTGGGTGCATTTAAGCTAGCAGACCCTTTATTTCCTTTTCCTTTTGAAAAGAAGACTATCTAATTCTAACCTTATAACATTCAAGGGCTCAGATTAAACTAATGAGCTCCTTATTATTCTCTACCTAACTACTGATCTGCCAAGATTAAACAGTTTGGCTAGATATTTATTCTCTAACTATAAACATGAAATTTAAAGCATGAACTAGTCAAGATTAAGCTATTTGACTGTCATGGGTTGTGGAATTTATGACACGCTGCACACAACCATTATTTTACATAATAAAGTAAAAGTAGTGGCACTTGGACTTGCACACTTTCAGAGTTTATTGTCTTTTTCTTTTTTTTTTCTCTAACATATCATTTAATTTTTTTCCTTAATTTTTGAGAGCATCTATTCTAACATTTTCTTTGATATGGACATATTTATTAAAATATTTCCTAACAATTTTATTCAATATTCTTTTTGTCCATATCCTAGCTTAACATTTTTTGAAAAATATTTTCATTTTTTGGAATAATTTATTCTAACTTAACAAAACCAAAAAATGTTACAACATTGGCTCCAACTGGGGACTACTTTCTCTTGTAGAACGCAGAGAACCTGTAGATCCATGTGCCTTCTCCTCAGGCTATGGATTCTTTTGTTGTAAAAAATCACACTGATAGCTTGAAAAATAAAAGAAACTAGAGTTTTTACAATGGTAGTGATGAAATCTACTTCAACTTCTCAGCACTGAATGTGATGTTTGAGAAACCTTCCATTTACAAGATAAGTGGAATATTTCCCCTCAATATTTTGCAGTACAAAAGTGTTGTTTCCCTTCACTTCAGCAATTGCTAAATGTCCAAACCACAGGTTATCAAACTTGCCATGTTTTCCCTTTTCTTCTCTCCTTGAATCCCATCTTAGAACTAGATCACCTTCCTTGAAGTCCCTTTCCCTGGATCTTCTATCAAACATGCTCTTCATCTTATTCTGATACTTTTTCAATTTGTATTGAACTTCATCTCTGTTTTCATTTAGTTCAATAATCTGATTTATTCTCCTTGAAAAGTATGCAGGTTCATCTGTTGAATCCTGCAGGAACTTTAAAATAAGGAAGGCCAAATTGCTAGGGAAGGTTGCATCTTTCCCTTAAACTAATTGGAAAAGAGATTTTCCAGTAGATCTCTTTGGAGTAACTCTGTTTGCCCATACTGCATAAATTAAATGAGAGTCCCAGTTCTTTTTATGATCTACTAGAGTCTTTTTTATTACCTTTAACATACATTTATTGGAGAATTTTGCAAGGCCATTACCTTGTGGGTAATATGGGGTTGAATGATGTAACACAATCTGATATCTTTGGAAAAACACAATCTTTTGAACACTAGAAAAATTTGTTGCATTATCAATGACAATTTGAGTTGTGCAACCAAATCTAGATAAGATGTTTTCTTCAATAAATTTGATTACTACTGAATCAGTGGCATTTCTCACTGGAATTGCTTCCACCCATTTACTGAAGTAGTCTATTGTAGTGAGGATCCATCTATGTTGATTACTTGAAGCGGAATGAATCTCTCCAATAAAATCTAATCCCCATTGGCTAAAAGGTTCTGATACTATTGATGGAACTAGTGGAAGAGCTGCTAATTTTTGCTTACTAGCAAACATTTGACAAGGAACACAACCTCTTACCTCTGCTCCTACTTGCAAAAAAAATGTTGGCCAATAAAATCCTCCCCTTAATATCTTATATTATGTTGCTCTCCAAGCATAATGTCCTCCACAAAATCTTGTATGAAACTGGTCAATGATTCCTTCAGTTTTTTATTCTGTTAAACATAATAAAAAAATATTTAGTGGGTCTTTCCAGTACAAATTTGCATTTATGATACAGTACTTGACTACTTTTAGTTTGAGATTTTTACACTGGCTTTTGGAGAATGATGCTAGACATTCAAAATGGATCAAGAATTTTACAATGTTTTGGTACCAATATGAAAACATAAATTTGTCATCGATGTATAAGGGGAAATCTGATGTGAAGGTAAAGGTTCTTGTGGATTATTTTCTTCAGGATGAAGGGAAGGTTCTTGTGGATTCTCCTCTTTAGGATGAAGGGAAGGTTCTTTTGGCTTCTCCACTTCTGCAAGGACGGAAGGTTCTTGTGGATTATTCCCTTGTATCTTTAAAATAGAATTGATTCTGAGCACTTTATAGTTGGATTCAGCTAGAAGCTTAGCTAATCCTTGGCCTTTTACTAGCCTTGTAGTTTTGATAGTTAGATCAAACTCTAGTATTTGAGTGATCCATCTACCTCTCTTTCTATCAGTGTCTGGTTGGGTCAAAATAATTTTCACAACACTGTTAGGAACATAAGCAGTAATAGGAGAATGTAGGACATACATCCTAAAAGATTTCAGGGCTTGAATAAGGGCATAGACTTGCTTCTCAATTATGTCATACTTAAGCTCGGCATCTATCATAACCTCACTGAAAACGGTTATGGGTTGGTCATGGGAATCTTCATTATTTTGTAATAGAACAGCAACAAGGGTTGTACCTGAGGCAAAGTAAAAGATGTTGAATGGTTTAGTGTAATCAGGGCTGGCCAAGGTGGAAGCTTCAAAGATAGCTTTCTTGATCTGATCAAAGGCATGCTTGGAAGAGACAGTCCATTTAGCTTCATGATCCTTTCGGAGCACGTCATTTATATCTTTTACAATCTCAACATAATTTGGGATGAATCCCCTTAAAAAATTAATCTTGCCTAGAAAAGCTTGAATCTCTTTGTTGTTTCTAGGTAAGGTAAATGTTTCAATGGCAGACACATGCTTGGGATCAATCACCACTCCTTTTGAAATTATATGGCCCAACAATTTCCTTCTTTGATAGCAAACAAAGACTTTTTAGGATTCAATGATATTCCGAATTTTCTACACCTGTCAAAAACCTTCATCAAGTGCTTTAGATGTCTCTGATCAGATTTAGAAAAAACAGTTATATCATCAAGATAAATGACCACAAATTTATTTACCTAACCCACAAAAGCTACATCCATAGCTCTCTGAAATGTTGCTCCAGAATTGGTTAAGCCAAATGGAATTCTAGCATACATGAATGTACCCTAGGGTGTAGTAAAGGTTATCTTCTCTCTGTCTACTGAATCAACATTTACCTTATTATAGCCTAAAAAACCATCAAGCATAGAAAATCTTTGTGCTCCTGAAACCATTTGAAGTACGTGATCGATTTTGGGCAAAGGATAGTTATCCTTTAATGATGCTTTGTTCAAATTTCTAAAGTCCACACAGAGTCTAATTTGCCCATTCTTCTTTCTAACAGGAACTAAATTTTTAACCCAATTAGAATATCTAAGAGGGAGAATGATCTGCACATCTAGAATTTTCTTAATTTCCTTTTCTACAGTTGGTAGAAGAGCTGGATTGATCCTCCTAAGTTTATGTTCATAAGGAATTGCTTCTGGCTTTAAAGGAATCTTATGATGTATTAATGAAGTATCATAGGTTTTTAGATCAGCATAGGTCCATCCAAAAACATCCTTATAATTTTGAAGTAACTTAAGATATTGAGCTTTGATCTCAGGATCTAGAGATGCATAGATTTTGATGTTTTTAATATCATCATTTGTTCCAATATTATTTTCTTCTATGTCATCTTGTGAAGAAATGGACTGAGCGTTTTGGAGGACACCATTTTGATCAAACAATTTTTCTAAAGGAATGAGGCCTTTGGGAATAAAATTGTTAGACAATTGAATAATGTCATGATCAGTAATTTTTGAATTGAAATTTGAAGTATCATTTTCATTTATTTCTGTTCTATCTTCATCAATTTGTAGAACTGAAAAACCATCTATAACCTACAGAAAAGAATTCAAATGTTCATCATCTTCAAATATCTGCCAGTGTTTTAGATAGAGTACATTGGTTTGATCAGGAATTTGAAATGAACTAGCAGAAATAGCTAAGGAATCTACATTAATATTCTGATTTCTTGGAATATAAGTCAAATTAAAAGCATCAAAGAAGTTTTCAACCGAATCCCAAACTTCATTTCGATAAGACCTAAGTCTAGGATGCTTAGTCTGGCAAATATTTCTCACTTATTTGACAATAAGTTCTGAATGAGTAAAAATACTTAAGTTTTGAACCTTTAAGCTTTTGGCTAATTGTAGTCCCAAAAGGAAAGCTTCATATTTAGCCACATTATTTGTAACTTCGAAGTCGAGTTTGCATGATTGGGTGATATTTTCTTTTTTTGGTGAAATTAAAACTACCCCAGCTCCTGCCCCATCTTTTGTATAAGAACCATCAAAAAATAGTTTCCATACATCAATTTTGGTTTGGTACAGGACTTTCAATTACATCTTCAATTTTAACTTGAGTTTCATGTCTTTGGTTTGAAGAGAGTTGAAAGCAACCAAAATCCTAATCAATTGCATAAATGGGATGGTTCCTTGGCTGGTCTGTTTTGCAAACAGTGTGCACAAATCTTATCTCTATATAACCTTAGTTGTTCTCCCCTATAAACTAGAATAGTGGCATACGATATATCCATCTAAAGAGTTCCCCCTAATTTGGCATAGCAAGACCTAGAAAGGAGCATTCCAAATTTGGGAGGGATATTTGTGACAACTATATCAAGCACTACACTTTTCACTAGAATTTGGGAAAGGGTGACTACTAAATCCTTAATCAATCCTAAGCAGGACAACCTTTTAGAATCAAAGGTGTAAAAGTCATGATAGGATCTAGTTATGTCAAGTTTCAAATGGTCCGTGATAGTTTTTGGCATGAGGTTATGTGATGCTCCATAATCAATCATACAATTATATAACATGGAATCATTTGTCTTAAGAGTTACATAGAAAGGAGGCACTATTTCATCTATCATATTTGAGCTAGGACCAAATAAAACTATTGGTTTTTCATCTTTTAGACTAATGATATCACTTTCAGCATCAACCGAGATGTTTAGTATCCATTTGGAAGCTTGATTTTTATACCCAGTGTTTTTAGAAAGTTCTAAAAGTGGAATTGGGATTTTAACTCTTTCTAACTCTTTTTCAACATTACATGTAGTCAAAGCATTTTTATCATTTTGAGCAGTATCAGTTGACTGATTTAATGGTCGAATAACAGTGGTTTGAGTTTCAGTAGCTTTGGTACGAGGTTCAATTATTGGAGTCTCCTTAGGAGGTCTTCCATGGTCAGGTCTAGGCCTAAGATCATATCTTTTCTTCAACTCTGCAATTAAAAATTCAGAGAAGGCATGTTATTTAGACACTTGTGAGGATTCTTGATCTTCTTGAACCTGATTTTGTTGTGAGAGAGGAATCATAACTGTTTGATTAGGAGAAGTATCCATGTTATTGATATCTTCAGTAATAGTCATAGTATTTTCATTAGGTTGTTGGTCATCTATCAGTAAAGGAGTGGGAACCTTTTGATCATTACTAGGTCTCTGAAGAATTTGTAATTGTGGATTCCTTCTATACTGAACTTGATTTTGATTTTGGGGTATAGTAACTATTTGTTGAATTGTCCTAGGTTGAGTCTCAATCTTGGAAATTCTATTAGATAGATTTCTAAGAAGACAAGTTATTTCATCTATTTTAGAATCTTTTGTTTTAGTCTTAGAAGAACTAGAGGCCTCTTGAATAGATTTGAATTTTCTTTGGGCCTTTTCCTCTTTAGATTTCAAGGATGTCGAAGCAACCCTATTTGCTTCCACCTCTATAGCATTTGTTTGCATATCTTCAAGAGTTCTTGAAGTTCTCTCTCTTAGCATTACAACAAAATCATCATCAAATCCTTTAGAAAACCTAGACTTAGTTGTTGCTACAGGGGGTTTACAATCAGGGGGCATCTTATGATAAAGTTTATTGAACCTTTTGGATAAAATCTGATACAAGTTCACCAAAGTTTCTGTTAAGTTCTTCAAACTCAGTCAGAAAGTAAAAAGGATCTTTCTTTACACCCAATTGATTTTTAAATATGTTTGTAAGCTCTTCCCAAATTCTAATAGAATCTATAGGTAAGTGCCTAAACCAGATTCTTACATTTCCTTCAAGTGATTGTACAAACAAACTCATGTAAACATTTTCTTGTTCAAAATTCATGTTGTCTACAAAGTATAGAAAAGCTTGAAGATGGTCCTCAACTGTGGGACTAGGGCATCTATTCTAGCATTTTCTTTGTTATGGACATATTTATCAAAATATTTCCTAACATTTTTATTCAATATTCTTTTTTTCCATATCCTAGCTTAACATTTTTTGAAAAATATTTTCATTTTTTGGGCTAATGTATTCTAACTTAACAAAACAAAAAAATGCTACAACATTGACTCAAACTGGGGACTACTTTCTCCTGTAGAATGCATAGAACCTGCAGATCCATGTGCCTTCTCCTCAGGCTATGGAGTCTTTTGCTGTAAAAAATCACAATGACAGCTTGAAAAATAAAAGAAATCGAAGATTTTACAATGGTAGTAATGAAATCTACTTCAACTTATCAGTAATGAATGTAACATTTGAGAAACCTTCCATTTACAAGATAAGTGGAATATAGCCCCTCAAGATTTTTTAGTACAAAGGTATTGTTTCCCTTCACTTCAGCAATTGCTAAAGGTCCAAACCACAGGTTATCAAACTTGCCATGTTTTCCCTTTTCTTCTCTCCTTGAATCCCATCTTAGAACTAAATCACCTTCCTTGAAGTCCCTTTCCTTGGCTCTTCTGTCAAATAGGCTCTTCATCTTATTCTGATACTTTCTCAATTTGTATTGAACTTCATCTCTATTTTCATTTAGTTTAATAACCTGATTTATTCTCCTTGAAAAATCATCGGGTTCATCTATTGATTCCTGGAGGAAGTTTAAAATAGGGAAGACCAAATTGGTAGGGAAGATTGCATATTTCCCATAAACTAATTGGAAAGGAGATTTTCCATTATATCTCTTTGGAGTAATTCTATTTTCCCATACTGCATAGATTAAATGAGAGTCCCGACTCTTTTTATGATCTGCTAAAGTCTTTTTTATTACCTTTACAAGACTTTTATTGGAGGATTCTGCAAGGTCATTACCTTGTGGGTAATATGGGGTTGAATTATGTAACATAATCTAATATTTTTGGCAAAAATCAATCATTTTAACACTAGAAAAAGTTGTTGCATTATCAGTTACAATTTGAGCTGGGCAACCAAATCTAGATAAGATGTTTTCTTCAATAAATTTGATTACTACTGAATCAGTAGCATTTTTCACTGGAATTGCTTCCACCCATTTAGTGGAGTAGTATGTTGCAGTGAGGATCCATCTATGTTTATTACTTGAAGTGGGATGAATCTCTCCAATAAAATCTAATCCCCATTAGCTAAAAGGTTTTGAGACTATTGATGGAACTAGTGGAAGAGCTGCTAATTTTTGCTTACTAGCAAAAATTTGACAAGGAACACAACCTCTGACCTTTGCTTCTACTTGAAAAAACAATTTTGGCCAATAAAATCCTCCCCTTAATATCTTATATGATGTTGCTCTCCAAGCATAATGTCCTCCACAAAATCCTACATGAAACTGGTCAATGATTCCTTCAGTTTTTGATTCTGTTAAACACAATAACAAAATATTTAGTGGGTCTTTCCAGTACAAATTTGCATTTATGATACAATACTTGACTGCTTTCAGTTTGAGAGTTTTATATTGGCTTTTGGAGAATGATGCTAGACATTCAAAATGGATCAAGAAATTTACAATGTCTTGGTACCAATCTGAAAACAAAAATTTGTCATCAATGTATAAAGGGGAAAACTAATCTGAAGGTAAAGGTTCTTGTGGATTATTTTATTCAGGATGAAGGGAAGGTTCTTGTGGATTCTCCCCTTCTGCAAGGACAAAAGGTTCTTGTTTATTCTTCTTATCTGAAGTTTGAGAAGGTTCTTGTGTATTATTCCCTTGTATCTCTAAAACAGAATTGATTCTGAACACTTTACAGTTGGATTCAGCTAGAAGCTTAGCTAATCCTTGGGATTTTACTGGCTTTGTATTTTCGATAGTTAGATCAAACTCCAATATTTGAGTGATCCATCTACCCCTCTTTCCATCAGTGTCTAGCTGGGTTAAAATGATTTTCACAGCACTGTTAGGAACATAAGCAGTAATAGGAGAATGTAGGACATACATCCTGAAAAATTTCAAGGCTTGAATAAGGGAATATGCTTTCTTCTCAATTATGTCATACTTAACCTCGACATCTATCATAACCTTACTGAAAAAGGCTATGGGTTGGTCACGAGAATCTTCATTCTTTTGTAATAGAACAACAAAAAGGGTTGTTTATGAGGCAAAGGAAAATATACTGAATGGTTTAGTGTAATCAGAGCTGCCCAAGGTGGGAGCTTCAGAGATAACTTTCTTGATCTAATCAAAAGCATTCTTGGAAGAGACAGTCCATTTAACTTCATGATCCTTTCAGGGCATGTCAGTTATATCTTTTACAATCTCAACATAATTTGGGATGAATCCCCTTAAAAAATTAATCTTGCCTAGAAAAGCTTGAATCTCCTTCTTGTTTCTGGGTAAGGTCAATGTTTCAATGGCAAACACACGCTTGGGATCAATCACCACTCCTTCTTTTGAAATTATATGGCCCAATAGTTTTCCTTCTTTGATAGCAAACAGAGACTTTTTAGGATTCAATGATAGTTTGAATTTTCTACATCTGTAAAAAACCTTCATCAAGTGCTTTAGATGTTTCTGATCAAATTTAGAAAAAATAGTTATGTCATCAAGATAAATGACCACAAATTTATTTACCTAAGCAAAAAAAGCTACATCCATAGCTATCTGAAATGTTGCTTCAGCATTAGTTAAGCCAAATGGAATTCTAGCATACATGAATGTACCCCAAGGTGTAGTAAAGGTTATCTTCTCTCTGTCTGTTGAATCAACATTTACTTGATTATAGCCTAAAAAACCATCAAGCATAGAAAGTCTTTGTGCTCCTAAACCATTTGAAGTAGGTGATCCATGTTGGGCAAAGTATAGTTATCCTTTAATGACGCTTTAATCAAATTTCTAAAGTCCACACAGAGTCTAATTTCTCCATTCTTCTTTCTAACAGGAACTAAATTTGCAACCCAATTAGATTTTCTTAATTTCCTTTTCTACAGTTGTTAGGAGAGCTGGATTGATCCTCCTAAGTTTTTATCGATAAGAAACTTCTTTTGGCTTTAAAGGAACCTTATGTTGTATTAATCAAGTATCATAGGTTTTTAGATCAGTATAGGTCCATGCAAAAACATTCTTATAATTTTGAAGTAACTTAAGATATTGAGCTTTGATCACAGGATCTAGAGATGCATAGATTTTGATGTTCTTAATATAATCATTTATTCCAATATTAATTTTTTCTATGTCATCTTGTGAAGAAATGGACTGAGAGTTTCGGATGACACCATTTTGATCAAACAATTTTTCTAAAGGAATGAGGCCTTTGGGAATAAAATTGTTAGACAATTGAATAATGTCATGATCAACAATTTTCGAATTGAAATTTGAAGTATCATTTTCATTTGTTTCTGTTCTATCTTCATCAATTTGTAGAACTGAAAAATCATCTATAACTTGCAAAAAAGATTTCAAATGTTCATCATCTTCAAATATCTGCCAGTGTTCTAAATTATCTAGGATGGATGGTCTATACTTGACTTGTATTTGATAGAGTACATTGGTCTAATCATGAATTTTAAATGAACTAGCAAAAACAGCTAAGGCATTTGCATGAATATTTTAATTTCTTGGAATATAAGTCAAATTAAAAGCATCAAAGAAGTTTTCAATTGAATCCCAAACTTCATTTCAATAAGACCTAAGTCTAGGATGCTTAGTTTGGAAAATATTTCTCACTTGTTTGAAAATAAGTTCTGAATGAGTAAAAACACTTAAGCTTTGAACCTTTAAGCTTTTGGCTAATTGCAGTCCCAAACCCACATTATTTGTAACTTCAAAGTCGAGTTTGCATGATTGGGTGATATTATATTTTTCTAGTGAAATTAAAACTACCCCAGCTCCTGCCCCATCTTTTCTATAAGAACCATCAAAAAATAGTTTCCATACATCAGTTTGGTTTGGTATAGGACTTTCAATTACATCTTCAATTTTAACTTGAGTTTCATGTCTTTGGTTTGAAGAGAGTTGAAAGCAACCAAAATCCTGATCAATTGCATAAATGGGATGGTTCCTTGGCTGCTCTGTTTTGCAAACAATGTGCACAAATCTTAGCTCTATATATAATTGTAGTTGTTCTCCCCCATAAATTGGAATAGTGGCATAAGACATATCCATCTGAAGAGTTCCCCCTAATTTGGCACAGCAAGACCTAGAAAGGAGCATTCCAAATTTGGGAGGGATATATGTGACAACTATATCAAGCACTACACTTTTCACTAAAATTTGGGCAAGGGTGACTACTAAATCCTTAATCAATCCTAAGCATGCCACCCTTTTAGAATCAAAGGTGTACAAGTCATGATAGGATCTAGTTATGTCAAGTTTCAAATGGTCCATGATAGTTTTTGGCATGGGGTTATGTGATGCTCTAGAATCAAGCATACAATTATATAACATGGAATCATTTGCCTTAAGAGTTACATAGAAAGGAGGCATTATTTCATCTATCATATCTGAGCTAGGACCAAAGACAGTTGGCTTTTCATCTTGCAGACTAATGATATCACTTTCAGCATCAACCAAGGTGTTTTGTATCCATTTGGAGACTTTATTTTTATGCCTAGTGTTTTTAGAAAGTTCTGAATGTGGAATTGGGATTTTAAATCTTTCTAACTCTTTTTCAACATTAAATGTAGTCAAAGCATTTTTATCATTTTGAGCAGTATTAGTTGACTGATTTAATGGTCAAATAACAATTGTTTGGGTTTCAGCAACTTTGGTACGAGGTTCAATTATTGGAATCTCCTTAGGAGGTCTTCCATGGTCAGGTCTAGGCCTAAGATCATATCTCTTCTTCAACTCTGCAATTAAAATTTAGAGAAGGCATGGTATTTAGACACCTGTGAGGATTCTTGATCTTCTTGAACCTGATTTTGTTGTGAGAGAGGAATCATAACTATTTGATTAGGAGAAGTATCCATGTTATTGATATCTTCAGTAACAATGATAGTATTTTCATCAGGTTGCTGGTCATCTATCACTAAAGGAGTGGGAACCTGTTGATCATTACTGGGTCTCTAAAGAATTCGTAATTGTGGATTCCTTCTATACTAAACTTGATTTTGATTTTGGGGTTTAGTAACTATTTGTTGAACTGTCCTAGGTTAAGTCTCAATCTTGGAAATTCTATTAGATAGATTTCTAAGAAGAAAAGTTATTTCATCTATTTTAGAATCTTTTGTTTTAGTCTTAGAAGAACTAGAGGCCTCTTGAATATATTTGATTTTTCTTTGGACCTTTTCCTCTTTAACTTTCAAGGAAGTCAAAGCAACCCTATTTGATTCCACCTCTATGGCATTTGTTTGCATGTCTTCATGAATTATTGAAGTTCTCTCTCTTAGCATTACAAAAAAATCATCATCAAAGGATTTAGAAAACATAGAATTAACTGTTGCTACAGGGGGTTTACAACTAGGGGGCATCTTATGATAAAGTTGATTGAACCTTTTGATAAAATCTGATACAGGTTCACCAAAGTTTCTTTTAATTTCTTCAAACTCAGTTAGAAAGTAAATAGGATCTTTCTTTACACCCCATTGATTTTTAAATATGTTTGTAAGCTCTTCCCAATTTCTAATGGAATTTACAGGTAACTTCCTAAACCAGATTCTTACATTTCCTTCAAGTCACTGTACAAACATTCTCATGTAAACATTTTCTTGTTCGATATTCATGTTGTCTACAAAGTCTAGAAAATCTTGAAGATGGTCCTCAGTTGTGGGACCAGTTTCTCCATTATACCTGGGAATGTATTTCAGGTATCCAGCTGGGAATGCATCAAAGTTAGCAGGTAAGACTAAAGCTGCATATCTAGCCTATACAATAGGTTGGAATGCCATAGTAGAAGGTGGTGTATGATGTGTTTGTTTGGAAGAATAAGAAGAAGATGAAAAAGAAGAATGTGAAGAGGAAGAAGTAGGTGATTGAGGGGTTGTGTGACTATGTGGAGGTGAAGAAGGAGGGGATCTCCTAAATAACTTTAAAGGAGTCTTAAGAACTAACTTTGGGACCTGTGAATGAATATCCTATTTTGTTTCAAAGATTGGATTTTTATATACAGAGATGGTCTCTTCAAGTTGTTCAGAAGTAGAAGCTTCAAATCATTCAGAAGTGGAAGGAAATGAATAAGTGGTAGGGGATATGAAATATGTGGGTTTGTATTTAGGTAAATGAACACCCAAGTCAAACTCAGTTTTAGGTGATCTTGGTGGTAGTGGTAGTTCTGGATGCTTTTCAAAAGAATGAATGAGGAAAGTTGAATCTAAATCAACTGCCCTATCTAAAAGTTCAAAAACCCTGGGAGGTATTTGTGTCAAATCAGGATCGGATGGAATATTACTAAAAGGATCAAATGATACTAAATCTTCAGACTACAAGGTTGAAGAGGAAGAAGAAGATGGTTGATGTCTCCTTTTAGAATTGGCCTTTCTCAGAATTTTTTCAGGATATGACAGAGGATTAACTAAGTCTGAATGAGATTTGGTGTGCTTAAAAGGTACTAGTTTGGGTTAGTGGAGTCACCAGGTGAAGGATTTTAACCTTTCTAGACCTTTAATCACCTTAAATTAATAGAATAAATATCATTGCTCCAGGAAAACTTAATGGAATTTGATTCCTTGGTAACGACGCCAGACTGATGTTGTACCTCTGAGTTGATAATGATCAGCTATCAAGCCTGAGCAGCTAAGATAATTGTTTTGGGGTTTTTGTTTTAATTTGGAAGACCAATGAATGAAACAGATACAACACTGTAATGCCTAAACTTTTGAATAATATTAATCCCAAAGCAGAGGGCTGCTATAAAATTTCACAAAGTGATATAGCTTGAATAGTGATGAGCAGAAACAAAAAATAATATGATTATCATAGTTTTCAAACTGAAAATTGAATAATCATAAGTATGAAAACCTTTTACCAATGTTCAGAAGGTTCAAGAGAATATTCTTATGCTTACACCAAGATGTTGATGATTTATTGATTCATAGGGAATTAATTAAACAGACAATCCATTAATCCATTCTCTTTATAGATTATAACTTCAAAAGCTTATGGGAATAGATTGAGACACAATTATTCCTACCTAGGTATCTCTGTAAGACATAAGAATATGAAGAAAAACATAATGTGTAACACTGGAAAAACTTACAGGAAACACAAACTATGTAAAACTGGATTCATAATCCTTTACTTTATATTAAGGGTCCAAAAAAGATAATTACATCAAAATTTTACAAATCCTTCATGAAGGTGAAACCTTTCTTCAAGAGTGCAACCCTTCTTCAATGGTCAACCTAGTTCAATGGTGAACCCATTATAACTCATGAAGAGAGTTATTATACAACAATAGAAAATATCCTAAACTGCTTTTACAAAAATAGATTATTGTGAAATCAAAATAAAGAGTGCTAGTTGATCTGACACTATTTTGATGTTGTGTTGTTGGTGACTATCACTGAAAAAATTGAAAATTGTTGAAATTGTCTTATTGTTCCTATTATTTAGGTTATGTTGTCCTTTAGACTTTGATCTTTTGCCCTCTAAGTTGCTTGGTTGTTTGATCTTCACACTGGATGTCATTTTTACTTATGAATTTTTATTTGATACACTTTCACCTCATACTCTTTGACCTTGTTGACTTGTCAATATCCTTTACTGTGGTTTTTACTTGTTGTAAATTTCAAGTTTTTACTGTTTATTTCAAAAGTAAATCATTTAGTTTTTTACATGTCTCAGCATATGGTAGTTGGATATTGATCATCTTTCTATATATTTCATTTGTTTGTCTTTTCGTTGTATTTTTATCTTCCTCCTTTGTTTTAACATTTACTGTCTATGTGTAAAGGATTTCTTCTTTCTTTTAACCATTACAGTGTAAATAACTTCTACACTGTGTAAATGATAATTGTATTTTAACTGTATAAAGGCTTTTGAATTCATTTCCTGAGAGAATCTGGAACAAATAGGTTTTATATGATTGCCTGCAAAATACAACAATTGTTAAGAAAAACATAGGCTGATAGGGAGATGATAAATGGCTTCAGGGAACAGGAAAGTCTGTGGACGGAGTCCTGATAGTGTTTGGACAGTAATGGGGGGTCAAAATTGGTTGTAGAGGCTCAGGGTGGCACAAGAAGGGTTATACGGGTTTTACTTTGCAAACAGTCGAAAAGAGCGAAAGTGAGGGTTTTGGCGTTTAAACAGGAAAATTTTAAAATTTGGCGTGGAAGGGTTAAGTGAACAGTGGATGGTTTTATCGTACGAGGGAGTGGTTTCAGAGGCTCATCGCACCGCTTTTGGCCCTAGGGTGGCTTTTCTCCGAGGGAACACGAGTTAACATAGGGGCTACCACGTAACCACAAGGGGCCTGAGAAAAACCGCGAATCTCGCGTGCTCTTGGTAGGTAAAGCTAGGAGATCAGGAGCGCGTGATATTGCTGTGGGTCATTGGATCTGGAAGCGGATGATCTGACAACTATCGCACGATGGAGTTGCATGTAGGACATTTCACGAAGATTAGTGAGGCCCAGGGGTTAATTACAAAGGATTTGTAACTATTTTACTATATAAGTGGGGCTTAAGCATATTGCGACGGATTTAATAAAGTGAGACTAGGGAATAAATACACTAGGGATATAGGTTAAACAAGTATCGAGGAAGGTTTATTAACCATACCCAGGGCTAAATGCAGGATTTGTTTAACCATACCATGGGGTTGGGTTAAACAAGTTTTGTTGGGAAAATGATGATTTGCGCAGTTTTGTTAAGTAATGCGGGGTTAACATAAAACTTAGGCTAAAGAGGTTTTCTGTGTAAAAAGAGTTTTTGTGAGGAAAACATGAATATAGTGGAGTTAGATTATAAAGCGGAGGGGAGAATAAAAGTTAGGATAAGAGGTATTATGGGTTTTTTATGGGTTTTCTACGAAAGATAGGAAAATTGCAAGGGGAAAGTGAATTTTTCAAAGGGAAATGGGTTGCACACTAGGGAAAAGGGGTTTTTAGGTAGGAGAATGATTTTGGAGGGTAATTTGCTAGGAAAAATGTGTGAAAGCAAGGGAAAAAGTGAAAATGAAGGGAAAAGGGTATTTTAACAAGAAATGAGGGAAAAATGGGGGAAATTAGTAAATAAGTAGTGGGGGGTGAAATGGAATGAGGGGAATTTAACCAAATCAACTTGTGAACATCTTTTAACCTTCATAACTGCTCCTACACACTGCGACACATGATCAAACATGATAAATGTGCTTATGCCTCAATCAACTTTGTACTTCTGCAACCTTTCTTCTACCTACCCTTTACTTACCCTAACCTTTTTTCTTTACTTAATTAGGTGCATTTAAGCTAGAAAACCATTTATTTCCTTTTTCTTTTGAAAAAAACTATCTAATTCTAACCTTATAACATCCAAGGGCTCAGATTAAACTGATGAGCTCCTTATTATTCTCTACCTAACTACTGATCTACCAAGATTAAACAGTTTGGCTAGATCTTTATTCTCTAACTATAAACATGAAATTTAGAGCATGAACTAGTCAAGATTAAACTATTTGACTGTCATGGGTTGTGGCATTTATGACAACCTTCACAAAACTATTATTCTTCATAATAAAGCAAAAGTAGTGGCACTTGGACTTGCACACTTTCAAAGTTTATTGCTTTTTGCTTCTTTTTTCTCTAACCTAAAATTTTATTTTTTCCTTCATTTTTAGGGCATCTATTCTAACATTTTCTTTGATATGGACATATTTATCAAAATATTTCCTGACATTTTTGTTCAGTATTCTCTTTGTCCATATCCTAGCTTAACATTTTTTGAAAAATATTTTCATTTTTTGGACTAATTTATTCTAACTTAACAAAACCAAAAAATGCCACAATAGACCCCTCAGTAGTTGTTTTGCAATTTCTTTAAATCTGTGGGACATGATGAATGCCATTATAGAAGTTATGAGTTGCTAATGGATAGAACCCCTACCTACCATATGCAGGTAGAACATTGGCCTCAAGATCAAAGCACAGGAGCAACGCGCGGAGGATTCTATGGCCGAGGACAAGGAAGAGGTGGTGGACCAGGTCGAGGCTGAAGGCAGGTAATCTACTATAAATATGGCGAAGCAGGGCACTTTGCACGAGATTGTAAAAACCCCACGCATCCCTCCTGTCAATATTGTTGACAGTTTGACCATGTCATAGAGGAATGTCTTGTCCTTATGGAAAAGATGCAAGAAAAGAAGGCATAACCTCAGTAGCCTATGAAAAACATTCAGATGATGAGGGTTGAGCCCCGTGAAGAAGATCAAAGCATAAATATCGTGTTGAGAAGTGGCATGACAGCTGGTGCAAATAAAGGTAAGTAGCCTTAGGAGGATGGATGGGTGCACAAGACTATTTAGAAGGAAGTAGAGTTTGACCTTAATCGTGCTAAATAAACCTTCATGGAAGAAAATAATAACTTCGCTGAGGCCTCTACCTTAGGAAGCCAAGAGAAAATGCCAAAGACTAGTGTGACACAAGAGGTTGATCCTTCAGTACTAGCTACTTTTTAAGACTTGTAAGAAGTTACTGCGCAATCAAAAAGCAGTAGAAAGGTTGTAAGAGTTAATAGACAAGTGTGCTAATAAAGAAAAGACTCCTACTCAACATCGCACAGTAACAAAGATTGGTAAGCATAAGACATGAACAAGGTGAAAGATGAGGTTGATTGCATAGATAAGAAAATATGAAATGGACCAGGTAATCTTGGATCTGGGGTCTGATGCGAATGTTCTGTCTAAGAAGACATGGGAAAGGACGGGGAGACATGTACTCCACTAGTCTCCTATTCAGTTGTGAATGTAAAATCAACAAAAGATTATTCTGATGGGGTGCTTATATGGAGTAATGATGGACATTGAAGGTGCGAGAACACTAGTTGACTCTGAGATCATTGAAATAGTGGATGACAATAACCCATACCCTGTGCTACTAGGAATTGACTGGGGTATTGACATGAATGGGGTAATCAACTTAAAGAAGTGGAAGATGACCTTTGAGAATAATTCACTCAGCGTTGTAGTACCATTAGATCCTGCAGAAGGAGCGTGTTACACTCAACCTATTCAAGGCTATGTAGAAAGTGACAATGATCTGGATCATATATACAAGATAACAATGCGTGATGAAGATTGGATTAATCTTACAGCTGATGGACGAATGGCGTGGGACATGTTGTAGCATTTTTTGGTTTTGATAAGATAGAATATTTATAAAAAAATGTTAAGTTAGGATATGGACATAACAATATTGAACAAAATGTTTTTGAAAATATCTTGATGATGATGTCCATATCAAAGAAAATGTTAGGTTAGATGTCCTAAAAAAAATCAAGACAAAAAGAAAACGTTAGGTTAGAAAGAAAATAAAACAAATAAACTCTGAAAGTGAGCAAGTCGAAATGCCACTACTATTTTTTCTACAAAATAATGGTTGTGTGCAGCTTGTCATAAATGCCACAACCCATGACAGTCAAATAGTTTAATCTTGACTGCTTCATGGTTTAAATTTGATGTTATAGTTAGAGAATAAATATCTAGCCAAACTATTTAATCTTGGCAGATCAATAGTTAGGTAGAGAATAATAAGGTGCTCATTAGCTTAATCTGAGCCCTTGGATGTTATAAGGTTAGAATTAGATAGTTTGTATTTTTTAAATAAAAAGAAAGGAAAAGGGTTTGTTAGCTTAGATGCACCCATTAAGTGAAAAAAAAATGATAGGATAAGAAAAGGGTAAGTAGAAGAAAGATTGCAGAAGTATGATGATTGATTCGACAAAATGTACATTTATCATGTTTTACCATATGTTTCTATGTCCATGATGCAATTACATAAAGCAAATGAAGGTCTATAAGATCAATTAATTAATTTCACTCATCCCCATTCATCCTATATTTACTAATTTCCCATTCCCACCTTCATGCAGTTTATATTCATTCATTTTCCAATAAAAACCCCTTTTCCTAAGGTTAAAATCTTTTTTGTCTAGGAAAAGTGAAAACCCCATGTTAAATCCCCTTTTACCCAAAAAACCCACAAAAATATGTTTAGCCTAAGTATTAATGTATATATGTGAAAAGAAAATAACTCATAAAGAGAATTATACTTAGTGTATTTCCCCTTTCCACTCATGTTTCATATTAATGCTAACTTATAGTATTAAACCCCTAAAAGTTCCCTTTACCATATATTATTAACTCCCGATATTAAATAACCCAACACCAATAGTTTTATTATAAAACTATGTATTCAATTAAGCATCGCATATCGGCAGATCGCAAGCTTTTCAACATGAATGCACTCTCCTCTGCATTGCGATATGCGATGAGCGATGGACCTTGACTTGATGCAAATATATTTCATAATCCATTGCCATTTCGCATCTACCCCTCATCGCAAGTCTCGGCTGAAACATATACCCTCCACCATTGCGATCTCCGATATGCGATGGGAACCTAAACTCGACGCAGTATTATCCATGATTTATTTTCCACATCGCATCCGGCCCCTATCACATTCCTTTGCGATGGGCCTTCCTTCACTAAACTGCGATTGTGATATGTGATAAACTCAGACCCGACGTCATTTATCCGTCCAAATTCATACCATTTCAAGTCCGCCATACTGTGTTTTGTGAAGGATTTCTTTGTTAAAATGTTTTTATGATTTAAATAAAGGAACCAACCTAAACCTCCATTTAACCATAAAAAACACCGTTAATCTCAGTTTTTAAACCATAATAAAGCCATACCACCATGATTAATCATTGGGCCCCTCCGTTGCTCTTTCCTCTTACCTCCGCACTGCTCTTTCACTCCACCATTGTCCGATCAAATACATTCAAATCCAATGACCCTCAACGTTTTCGAGTTGGCTCTCTGTGTGAACATTACCCACCCGAAAAAGTAGTACTCCACCGACCTCCCCTTGCTACGTGTCAAGCTCTAAATTATATTGGGTGACCCCTCCCAAAAAATGTCCGCACCTCATAAGCAGTGCGATGAAAACCAAAACCACCTCCCGCATAACAACAAAATGGCCATTGTTTACTTTGCGCCATATTTCAAAAAGTAAATTGTTTTTCCGTTTAAAACCTGAAAATCACCATTTTGCTTTGTTTCACCCATTTACACAGTGAAACCTCCATAAACCTCTACAACCAATAAAACCATTGTTTTACTTTCTGATACGCTCTGGACTCCTTCCAATATCCTTTCGATCTCAATAAAGCCATTGACGACCTTCTCTGTCACCTATGTTTTCTTAACAATTTCTGTATTTTGTAGGTAAAAACTCTTGTTCTAGGCTTGCAAAGAAAAAAGCCTACATACAGTTAGAAGACAAATACGAAGATGATATCAATTCACTTTACCCTGTAACATAAAATCTAAAACAATTTACTGTTGAAAAACACAGTAAAAACTTGAAATGCACAGTAAAGGTAAAAAGAACACAGTAAAGGCTACTCAGCAAGGTCAAAGGATATTCACAGAGTTTAAAGAGTATCAGATGAAAGATCAAATGAAGGAATCAACCAGCATAAAGGATACAAACAATCAAGTAGCTTAAAGGGAAAAATATCAAACAACAAAGCCATTACAACATGAATAAAAGGGATAGCAAAAAGTAGTTCAATAGTTGCCCCTATCTTCTTGCGTGAAGATCTATCCTTTCCTAGAATAAATCTTAATCAGTTTTAAGATATTTTCTTAGTTTCATTATTGTATAAATAACTCTCTTCTCAAGTTGTTATAGGCTCAAGGTTCAAGGTTCATGGTTCATTACTTGTTAAGTCATGACTGTTCATTCTACTTTGAACCTAGTAGCACCTTTGAAGGAAGATTTTCTAGACACTTAATTTACTTAGTTTTTTGGAACCTTAATACAAAGTAGAGGACTCTAAATTTTCTTTTACACAGTTTGTGTTATCCTGTAAATTTTTCCAGTTATCAATCATTATGTTTTTCTTCATATGCTTATGACTTATAGAGATATCTAGGTAGGAATAGTTGTGTCTCAATTTGTCCCTATAAACTCCTTAAGTGATCATCTATTAAGAGAATGAATTTATGAATTGTTTGTTTACCTAATCCCCTCTAATCAATAAATCATCAACACCTTTTGTAAGCTTAAGTAAACTACCTTGAATCTTTGGAATGTAGTTTAGAAGGTTTTCATACTTATGATTGTTCTGTTTTACAGTCTGGAAATTGTGATAATCATATTATTTTCTGTCTTCTTCTCACCACTATTTGATCTATATCACTGTGTAAAGATTTATAGCAGCCCTTTGCTGAGATATTAATATTATCCAAAGGATTAAGTATTTAAATTCTACATATGTCTTCATTCATTGGTTTTCCAAAACTAAAACCCAAAACCCCAAAACAATTATTTTAGATGCTCTGGCATTTGTAGTTGACCTACTACTATCTCAGAGGTACAACATGACAAGGATAGCTCCTGCACCTCAGATTCGTATGAAGAGCTTGAACACTGGCAGAATTGGTTACATGAAGTATCTACGCTATGTTGCAATATGATGGCCAAGTCATTCTAGTGTGTCTCAACTGAGGTAAGAAATATTCTGCATTATGATGGTTTAACTGGTGTGAAGCTGTTTTTGGATGAATTTTAAGGGGAAGTACTGGAAGAACATCGCTTCCAGGCACTGGAGTTGGCGTTGCATGCTATGCTTGCCCATTGGACCTTCGTTGGATGGAAGGAGTATAGGAGGATGATGAAATTACAGTTCAGATATGCTAATACCTGGATGACAAAAAAATACAGTGGCAAGTATGATCCACATGATCATTTGGCACGATGGACTAAGGCCTAGGGAACAAAACCACAACCAGAATGCATGCACATTTTTTGTCATACCTTAGATACAATTCCAATGAACTGGTATCTGAAGTCAGAGCTTCACCATGGAACAGCTGAATGAGACATCTTAAGGGAGAGTTTTATATTAACTTTCAGTTTTGAGGATGGGTTTGAGAGCATTGATGAAGTGCTCTAAGAGATAAAAGCAAATATTTTCAGAACACCAGAGGAATCAGTAGAATGGGCTCAGCAAGATTGGAGTACACAGTTGTGCCATGCACTTGAGTGTTATAATGTGAATGTTGAAGAAGAAGAAGATCCACATAATATTACCATTCAAGAGACTAAAGGACAACGCGAAGTCGAAGAACCAAAGGTGGCAAACCCAGATATAGCCGAACCTTTGAAAACTCAACAAGTAAGCAATGGGTCTGAAGCAGGACCTAAGTTTGTGAAGATAGGCGACTATTCGGATGAAGATACGGTCGATAAGGTAGCTGAGCTGCTGCGTGAGTATCAAGATTTATTCCTAACAAAGTTTTCAGATTTGAAAGGGATCATCAAAGATTTAGGTGTTATGAAGATTATGCTAAAGCCAGATGTGAAACCTGTTAAGCAGAGGCCTTATTGACCAAATCCAAAATATAAAGAGAAGGTGCTCCAACAACTGGATAATATGAGGGATGCCAGTATTTTTGATCCAATAGAGGAATCTGATTGGGTGAGCCCAATGGTGGTCCAAGAAAAGGAACAGAAACGAAAATTTTGAATATGCGTAGATCTCAAAAAGCTGAATGATGCATGCCTGCATGATCCGTTTCCAACATTGTTTACTAATGAAGTGTTAGAGATTGTTGGTGGAAAGGAGGTGTATTCATTTACTAATGGTTTTTTGAGATATAATCAAATAAATATCACACAGGAAGATCGAAGCAAGACAACCTTCATGATAGAGTGGGGTTGCTTTCAATATACCGTAATGCCCTTCGAATTGAAGTACGCGCCTCCAATCTTTTCCTGGGTGGTGATCGCGGTGTTCAAAGAGTTTATTCATAAATTCTTGGAGGTGTATTTTAACGATTGGACTATGTTTGGATTAGTGAAGAACCATGTTGCAAGTCTACGCCTCATGTTGGATACATGTCGAAGATATCAGATCGCGCTAAATTTGAAGAAGTGAATTTTCTCTGTGCCCTTTGGGATTTTGTTCGGTCATGTTGTATTTACGTAGGGCTTGACTGTGGATCCTATGAAGATAGTTTTAATTGTGAATTTGGAAGCTCCCAGGATTGTGAAATATTTGCACGTGACATTAGGGCACACCGGCTATTACAGGAAGTTTATCGAGGCATATGCTCAGATAACTAGACCTATGGAGAAGTTATTAAAGAAAGATGCGATGTTTTGTTGGGATGATGAGTGTCAGTGCAACCTGGATGTTCTGAAGGAAAATATGTTGACTACACCTATTTTGGTATTTCCATACTAGAAGAATGAATTTCATGTGCATGTAGATGCCTCCTGCATTGCACTAGGTGTAGTATTAACATAGGCAGGTGAAGGAGAGATTAATCATCTGATAGCCTTCGCGAGAAGAAAGTTATCAAAAGCAGAGAAGAATTAGTCCACTACAGAGAGTGAATGGCTTATGATGGTCTATGCATTGTAGAAGTTTACGCATTATTTGTTGGGTGGACACTTTAAAATATATACAGATCACTCCACGTTGAAGTACCTGGTCAATAAGCCTGTGTTGGGGAGTAATATATGTTGATGGTTACTAATGTTTCAGGAATATGACTTTGAAGTGATTATGAAGCCTGGAAGGTTGAATGAGGGACTATACCATCTATCTAGGATTGAAACAGGAGAAGATTTGAATAGTTTGGAGGAGGGACTAACAGATGGGCAACTCTTTGTGGTGTGCGTCGCGGATGATTATTTTGCCAATATCATTCAGTTTTTAAGAACGGGAACACCTCTGGAAGGTTATTCTATGCAGCAAAAGAAGGAGTTAGTAGTTCGCACTGTGGAATTTTCAGTGATTGCGGGTCCTTTGTATAATATGGGAACAGATGAGATACTGCGAAGGTATGTTCTAGAGTTTGAAGGTGCTAGTATCCTCGTTGAAGCACATGTAAGAGTGGTGGGATGTCACTATGTAGGGAAAGCAACCATGCAGAATATTTTACTCACTGTATTATGGTGGCCGACATTACACAAGGATTCTAAGGTATATTTCAAGGTGTGCGATGCTTGTTAAAGGATGGCAAAGCCTTCGCAAAGGGATGAATTGCCTTTAAATCCTCAGGTCTCGTTACAGGTATTTGATAAATGGGCCATTGATTCCATCGATCCAATACAACCACTAGGAAAAAAGATAGGTGTGTGGTATATCATTACTGCAATAGAGTATCTAACCATATGTGCAGAAGCGCAACCATTGAAGGATTGTACAACTGCCATCATTGAGAAGTTTTTGTTTGAATATATGTTAACACAGTTTGGATGCCCTAAGATATTGATGAGTGATAGGGTTCCACATTTATTGAATGAAACAATCAGTGCAATGCTTGAGGAATTCCATGTGTATCATCAAAAGAGAACGCCCTATCATCCATAGGCAAATGGAACGGTGGAAGCTTTTAACAAAATTTTGGAGAATGCATTGACGAAGGTCTGCAATGCACAGAGGAATGACTAGGATATGCTCGTGCCTATAGTCCTATGGGCTTATGGGACTACTTGCAAGAACTTGACAGGAAAAACACCGTTTTGGTTGGTCTATGGAATTGAAGCAATGATGCCCATGGAGTGTATTATGCCAATTTTCATATTGTAGCATTGACAGAGATGGTAGATTGCGAGAATTTGGAGGAATGGCTCACGCATATGATGGATTTAGAAGAGGGCCGCTTCTTTGCCAGATTTCACCAGCAAGTGTAAAAGGAACATCAGAAATCATGGCACGATAAGCATATTAAGTTGCACACTTTCAAGAAAGATGATTTAGTGTTGTTATATGACAGTAAGTTCACTAAATTTCCAGGGAAATTTCAAATACCTTGGTTGGGGCCATTTGTCATTAAGGAGATCACGGATGGTGGTGCAGTTCATCTCACGAAGTTGAATGGAGAACCCTTTCCTGGGAAAGTGAATGGAAATAGGCTGAAGTTGTACACAGGGGATCCTGCCCCTACACAATGACTATATGGAAGTAGGAAAATCTTAGTAATCCAAGCAGCTATAAGGGATTACAGGATTATAAACTACACAACCTGATGAGGTGAAAAACGTAGGAGGGAGGAGCACGATGAATGATAGGAGTGTGACAAGTGAAGTTGCGTTGGATGAGTTGTGCCATGGAGGATGGTGTCACGCAACTAGATCTAAAAGTAGTCGTTGAAGTTACTGCTCATGATTTGATGGGTAAAATTTCATTAAACGGAGAGGGTAGGCGCCATTTATGGTCAAAATATTTGAAGATCTACTACCAAAGATGCATTTATGGTTAGAAGTTGGAAGGAATGGTCAAATTTTTATTCAAAACCCTCTATAAATTGAGCAGGTTGGTCCACCGAATAACATTTTGCCATCTACAAATTGTCTGTGACCTGTGTTTTCTTGAGTTTATGAGTCATTAGTTTTGGGTGGACTTAGATTCTACCCCAATATTTGCCACCTTACCTGAGTGGAACTAGAAGATCATTCTTGCCAAGATGTCCATGTCGGTCAGTTCAGAAACCATTTTTTGTCAAGCAGAAGGACCTGAGATTGTGTCTATGGAAGCTACATCCATTGTACCTATGGCACTGAGGTCACCTATGCCGAAGAAATTAGCTACAAAATAAAATCAGAAGAAACCGATGTCGGTGAGACATTCACTGAGGAAGAGCCCAGAAGTGCAGTAGAAGGAGAAAAAAAATAAGCAGTCGAAGAATGTGGTAGACTTGGAGGAGGAAGAATTCCAGGGTGTACAGGAATTAGATGCTGAGGAGGGAGAGCCTATTACACGGCTTCCAAAGTATATCCCTCTACGGAAAGGAAAAACCAAAGTTATCAAAGACCCAAATTTCAAGAAATTCATGGTTTCAACACCCTTGTTGCCAGAACAGGTGGAATTTGAAGGCACACCCTTAGCGTGCTTCCAGTACTGAAGATGAAAGATTGGGTTCTCACATACTATGAGAAATTCCCACATTTGGAGACTAGCAAGTACATGATGAAGATTTATTATGAAGAGATTTGGGTTAGGTAGTTGGAACCCATGAAGTGGGTTAGAGGTGTTGAGTAGGCTGGGTTGCTACACATGCTATGCATGCCACATTTTCACAAATCAATAATCAACGTGGTGTGTGTGTGCCAGCTGCTTGTGCTGGTGCATGATGGGTACCTATGGCTTGGGGAGCCCATCCCGATCATAGATATGCTAATTCATCAGATAACAAAGCTTCCCTATAAGGGAGTGCAACCTACTAAGGAGTTTGGAGGGAAAAGTGGAGAAAGGAGTTAACAGATAAGATGAAGGCGGAATATGGTCTCATAAAGAAGTCACGTGGATATTCTATCCGCTCGATTTAGGACTAGGCAGTGCAGTTTTCCACCCAAATACTTGCAGGTAATCTTATGAGGAAATGTCGCACGGACAAAGTTCTGGTGCCAATGGTATCATTAATTTCCCAGTGCGCGAAAGGGGTTCAATATAACTGGGAGAAGTATTTGTGCAAGGAGTTCCTCGTGAAATGTTGTGAAGCTCAAGAGGGCAGCAAGCCCTTCCATTATGCATGGCTTCTACTGTCAATTGTATTAGTAGCATGGATATTGCCAGAGGATAGTCAGTTTCCCCTGCAGCCAGAAGGCTTACCAGAGGCAGCGAAGTTCACTTCACTGTGGTTGACAAAGGATCTAGAGAGGATTAAGGAATAAATTTTTTTATGGCTATTGATGGATATGGATCTTAGGATAGTCATCAGTTAGAGGCCACGACTGTCCCCAACTTTATACGAGCAACTAAAGGCCTTCATGGAGTTCAAGGCCGATTTCCACAACGTCTCAATTAGGGCGCAGAAGGAGCCAAAGCACATATGGCACAAGCTGCCATATTTAGTATCTATGACAGACGTATAGGAGATTGTGGGGGTTAGCCAAAGGAGTGGTGCGAACCCACGGAGCTTGGTGTAGGGACTAGTATGAGGGTTGAAAGCTCTGCAACACAGTCGACCATTGCGCAGAAGCATAAAGAAGTAGCACAGAAGGTAGCGCGAGCTTTGGCTGAGCAAAAGAAGAAAGAAGTTGCTGACAAGGAAGTTGCAAAAAAAGAACACATTATGAAGGAGCGTGCTGAGAAAGAGAGCGTTGCGAAGGAGCATGGGGAAGTAGAATGCACTAGCACAGAGGAAGTCGAAAAATCGGCTTTGTAGCATACAAATGAGTAGGAACTCTCAGGACAAGAAGAAGATGATGGCAAGGAGCAGAGCACTCCCTTCACAGTAAAGAAGCATGGAAAGGAGACGACTGTTGGGCCACAAAAGAAACATAAGTCCGATAAGAAAACACTCATCGACTTGATAGTCCTGATAGAAGGGGATATTGATGAGATCAGTGACAACATCAGAGACACAACAACAGAGTTGTGGTAGTAGTTTGAGCAACAATACATGCAGACACTAGGGAGCATAAAAACGGATCTGCGAGAGCTACAGATCCATACTTGCAAGATTCAGGCGAGCATTGAGAAAGCGAGCAGGATGTAAGGAAGCAAAACAGTAGCAGAGATGGAACAAACTCTAGACCTCAGAGTCATACCTTTACCAGAAGGGTATGTTTGCGTGGAGTAAGAGGAGGACCGCGCTATGCTAGGTACAATGAAGGACATGGGAATCAACTTAGTCGTGCTACCACCTCAGACCCTCCATGCACTGCATCAGGGAGTTTTGGACGAGCTAAGGATCAGAGATAAACACGACCTTGCAATCATCAGTGAGTTTAAGGTGAATAATGAACAAATGTTTGCGGAGAAAGATCAGGCTCTTAAAGAAAAAGAGGAACTACAAGTGCGAAGTTAGAGCCTAGAGACATCCATAGAGCAGGCGTGAAAGACAGTGCCTAAGTTGAACATCCCGAAGGATGCTGCAGCTACTAGAAAAGTCAGAAAATTGGTTGTTGCAGTTTGCACATCGAAGGATGAGATTGGAAGAGTTACCTTCAATTTTCAAATGAAAATATCATAGCTACAGCTGAAATTGTAATGAAATACTCCATCAGAGGTTCGGCAGCAATGCGGAGCAACGATTAGAGAGAATAGGAGCACATTATATATCGCAGTCATAGACTACGCAATGATGTTTGATCATGCTATGGAGTTATGGACAAACTTGTAGGAGGACCCGAACTTGTAGAGGCTGAGCACAAATATCAGGGAGACACGGTGCCAGTATGATGAAGTCTGAGCGCTACACACACTTTGGCATGAACACAACGCCTCAAAAAATTGCAGGAAGGCAAGAAGCTACAAGCACAAATGGAAGAGCTCCAGAGGAAAGAGGCCATTCTAAAGGCTAGATTACATCCGTGGATAGAGAAATCCTGTCAGCTCACTTTGTCGATTTAGGAAAAGCTAAAGGTGTTGCAGCAAACATAGAGAACAATGTGCTTAGTAGTGGAAGGCTTGACAGCAAAGAAGTTGGTAGAGGAAGTGCAGCAAGCTGCAGTGCATAGCGATGCTGATATGTCATCATTGCAGGTTGAGTTAGGCAGCCTTCGCAGCAATATCGAGGCACCAACCAAGTGACTTGAGGGTGAATTGCCATATTTGTGTTGGGGGCCTGTTGGGATAGGGTCCCTAAGGTCAGCTTTGGGGTTAGTTTAACCAAATTTTGAAAAAAGCTTGTAAAGAATATGAATTTTCCATGAAATGTGGATGTGGAGCATGCAGCTATATAGAAGTCAAAGGGGCTTTAGCCCCTTGTTTGGGTAAATGATAGGTCAGTTGTTGAGACTCACCCATGGTCTGCAAACCATGGTATGTATTGAAAATTCTATATATTTGAGTCATAGCAAGTCTAGAGAGGTAGGGAAGAATAGACAAGTGAAGATAGAGATTGTTTTGGGCAAGTGTTAAGGCAGGAAGGCTCTACTTCCTATACTTTGGTGAAAGGGGAAGGATCCTATAGTTGAGTGATAAAGAGGCTTTGGAAAGTTTGTAGCTGAGTGCGCAGACCCCTGCAGTTGAGTGCGCAAGGTGGAGAAGTTTGTAAATTGAATGCTAGAACTGAATAAAGACTTATTTTGAACAAATATTTTGCATTGAGTATTATTGTTAATTATTTTCTATGGAATAATGTATAAATGTTACGTGAATCTACTAAATCTATCATATTTATGCATGACTTAAGTAACTATCTGTTTTCGCAAAGTTAAGAGTTAATTTTGTTATGATTTTTGATGAATTGGATAGATCTGTGTGAAGGTAGATCTAGGGTTATTAATTAGTGTGTGGAACTGGATAGTTTTCCTCTTTAGGTTCTATAAAGAATGATCACAGACCTTCACGAAGGTCTAGAATCCCTTTTCCTAGAGTTTCAGTAGCAAGCCATAGAAGGACACTGATCTGCGTGAAGGCAAATTTGAGCTATGAGGGCTTAAGACCACTTATAACACTGTTTTTGGATGTAGAAACATGGTTCTAGCATCCCCCAATACTGCTTCAAGTGAGACTGCAGCCTACGCTATGCGGGTTGTTGCCAAAAGGGCCAACAATTAGGGTTATGTTGGTTGGTGTGAACAACTCTGAACCTGGGTCAGGCCCCCTTAAGCCAACATCTTCTATTTCTTATTCTCTTCTTTCTCCTTCTCCTCCCCTTCTTCCCCATCCTTCTTTCTTCTTTAGGTTTTGCTTCCCCTTTCTCCTTCTCTTCCATATTCCCTTCCCTCACTTCCCTCTTCTCTTCCATTCTTTCCTCACTTCCTTTAGAATGGCATAACATCCAATGCCATGCTTTTTCATATGGATGAGTTATGTTTTGAAGGTAATAATGTTGGGACAAAGTTCTATCTTGAATATATTTTTGTATTGTGAATTATGCTACTTGTTATACTTTATTTTGATTATTTTTGCCAAGCCCCTAATTATGTACTTTATTCTTTGCCAAGTCCCTAATTATGTACTTCCATTGTTAAATATATGAAATCAAGTGGATTTGAATCTAGAGGTTATAATAATGATAACAAGAGAAAGGGCAAGGAAAAATAATAGGGGAAAAAAATTGTTGTAGACACCAAGGAAGGAAAAACAAAAGATGAATAATGCTCACCTATGACATATATTGTTTTACTCACAAGTATGGAATCATTATAAATGAAAATCCTTCGAATTTCCAATTAATAATTAAAATGTGCCTTCAAGAATGTTTATAAAACAATGATGGAATATTCACAACCCTTGTATTAGGTCATTAAGTGTTTTCTAAAACTTGTATATACTTAGACTTAATCATCTATTGATTGTAATATGAGTGAGAACAAGGAGGGTTTGGAAGGCGAGAAGGGAATTGGCACCAGTTCAACTGAGTAATGATGTTAGATTAATTTCTTTAATTTAAGTGTGTGTATACATATTTTTATTCAATGTTGTAGACAAAGTCGAAATGTCCACTTGGGTGGTGGTAGCGTAAAAAGAAATTAGAGGAGAAGAAATCGCTCGCGCGCCACTGCTCCCTCTGTGAGTGCCCCCTACAAACCCTACTCCCAGCCATGGCTTCAGAGGGAGGCTCTGAGCCTCATTCCTCCCTCCCTCCTGAGCTCCTGGACTTCAAGCACTTGGTAGGCGAATGTAGCAAGTTCCCAATGACAGCTTCCTAGCAGAAGTTTGTCAAGAAGATGGAAACAATCTCGACCATCGCTCTCCCAGCTGAAGAGCCCTATCATGCTACCCTGAATATTGCAGAAAGAAGACTCATCGGCCAGTTTACTGGGTTATGGCCATCAGCAAGAGCCATCTAATCGTGGGTGCAATACAACTGGAGACCGTTGGTCTCAGAAGGAATTAAATGTCAATTTGTGGGTAAGGGTTACTTCATTTTCATTTTTGAATGCATTGAAGATAGGAACCTCATTTTTAGAAACGAACCATACTTCATGGGACCTCAGGTCCTTTACCCAAACAAATGGACCCCAGAATTTGATCCAGCCCAAGATATGCCCTCGATCGTTCCTATTTGGGTGCACCTCCCCCATTTACCCTTGCATTGTTGGAGCCTGAAGACATTAGAAACCATTGGAAACACCATCAGAAATTACATTGATAGAGCAGATACGAAGGGACAATACTCTTGTGCCAGAATCTATGTCGAGGTAGATCTCGAAGTTGGGCTTCCAGAAGCTATAAAACTAACAATGGCAGATTGGTCACATGTGCAAGAACTGGATTACGAACAATTTCCCTTCAAGTGTAGGCACTCCCATGGATACGGGAACTTCGCAAGGAACTGCAAAAGAAAACTAAAGAAGAAGCAACGAAAATAAAAGGAGACCGATGGAAAACGGTTCAGAAAATAGCCACATCAAAGAAGCATAAAAAACAGAGAGGGAAAGGGGCATAAGCAAGAAACAGTGAAGGTTCAACAACCCCATGAATAGAACTTCCCTCAAGCTCCTTCGCAGCTCTCAGTACACAGAAGGAAACCCCTGTTATAGAAAGTGACATAGGACATCAGGCAAATCCCTCACTAATTGAGGAAGGAAATGCAGGGGCCTCCCTGACCCAAATTGACTCCCCAGAAAGAGAAAACTCGTCATCCTCTTATGCAGACATGATAAGAAAGAAGCCTCTAGAACTAAAAAGATCATCGAAAGAGGAGATAAATGAAAGACCCTCAAAGAGGGCGAGGCAGAAATCCCTCAAGGAAGCAAGAGAAGAAGAAGCAGAGAGGCAAAAAATGCAAGGAAGTCAAACCACTCTAGAAATGTCAATAAGTCAAAACACCAAAGCACAACCACCAAAGGGAGGCCTCTCCTCCACCACCCCAAATAAATAATGTGTATAGTCTCTTGGAATTGTAGAGGCTTGGGGAACCACATGAAGGCTGCAACTGTTAAAGATCTCATGAAAATATAAACCCCAGATATCTTCATGCTCCATGAGACAAAAATAGAAGGGGAAGCCCTTCTTGAGTTAAGTAGAATGACCTGGAAGACTAAAGATGGTATGCCAATAAGTGCAAGGGGAACCTCAGGAGGACTTGCCATAGTCTGGATGGAGGACATGTTCCAGCTGGAGAATTCCTTCGAGACTCAACATTGGATTTACATTGAACTCAGACCTAAAGCAAGTAAGCTCACTCTCGCCATGTTTAATCTTCATGTTCCTGTGCTTTACATTGAGAAAAAAGAGTGTTGGAAAACACTTATGGATTTTGTAGAATGTTATTCCCCCATGAACATTGTAATAGTAGGAGATCTAAACATCGTTCTCGACCCAAGAGAAAAAAGAGGGGGAAACAATAGAAAAGATCCATTGCTACCACTTGTGGAGGACATAATTTAGCAATGGGATCTTATAGATCTTAAACTCAAAAAGGGGAGATACACTTAGACCAACAACAGAACAGGGGTATCCCACATCTCAGCCAGGCTTGACAGATTCCTAGTGTAGAGCATTCTTTTGATGGACAAGAGAATAGTATCAACGAGAATCCTACCAAAGCTCACCTCGGACCATAAACCCATCCTCTTACAACTAGACGAGGAAGAAAACCTGGGGCCCATACCATTTTGCTTCAGCCCCTTGTGGATAGAGCAGGAAGAGTTCATGGAATTCGTTGACAATGCCTAGTCTACCATGGTCACTGGGTCACCCAGTTATGTTTGGGATAAAAAAATAAAAGCAACCAAAGCAGCTCTGAAAGAGTGGGTCAAAACGCCTCCCAATACCTACACCACACATAGAAAAGAAATTGTCCAACATTTAGCAGATTTACAGTTGGAGTTGGAGGATAAAGATGTAACCACACATGAATTGGAGAAAGAGAAAATAGCACAACTTGCCTCTTTCAGCTCCTTCAAAAAAGAAGAAGAATACTAGAGGCTTAAGTCCAGAAGCCTATGGGTGAAAGCAGGTGAGTGAAACACAACCTTCTTCCATAGGTAGTATAGAGCACAACTCTCTAGAACCACATTTCAGAAATCACCATAGCAAATGGGACGGTTGTGAAAGGTTTTTCCCAAGTCAAAGAAGCTGTTGAAACTCACTTTCAACGGTTATATTCAGAGGATGGAACAAGAGATGAGGTGATTTCCAATGACTTCCTCTTCCAGATCCCTTGGTCAACGAGGAGAATAATTCAAATCTTATGAAGCCTTTCACTGAGGAAGAAATTAGCAATGTAATTTGGGACATGGAGCCTGACAAAGCCCCAGGCCTAGATGGTTTCTCGGCACATTTCTATAGAGCCTCTTAGGAAATCATCAAATCTGATCTACTAAGAATGGCAAAGGCTTTCCAAAAAAGGGCTAAAGTGAGAGGCAGCACCAAATCCACTTTTCTCACCCAAATACCTAAAGAAGTGAATCCAGCCACCTTTGACATATTTAGGCCCATTTCTTTTTGTAATGTCTCTTACAAAATTCTTGCTAAACTGCTTGCAAATAGAATGAAACCTATGTTGTCCAAACTCATATCTCCCAGTCAAGGAGGCTTTGTAGCAGGAAGACATATTTTAGACAATGTGATACTTGTTCAAGAATCCATGCATTCCAATCATCAGAGGAAGGAGCAAGGGATGTTGATCAAGTTGGATATGACTAACGCCTTTGATCGGGTAAAACTTTCATTCCTCTACAAAGTTCTACATACCTTCGGATTCAACCTAGCATTTGTGAATCTGATCAATCTTGCACAGACAAACCATGGATTGCCCCACTGGTTAATGGTCAACCTACCTCTTATTTCCAAGCTTCAAGGGGGCCGAGGCAAGGATGCTCGCTATCTCCCTCTTTGTACATAATAATGGCAAACACCCTGAGTAGGAAATTGAAAGCGGAAAGAAATAAAGGTACTCTCCTGGGCATCCGACTGACGATTGGACTAGAACCAATCAACCATGTCTTGTTTGTAGATGATTCTCTTCTCTTGGGAGGAGCTTCCACTAGAATAGCAAAGGAATTAAATGGGACCCTGCAGAGATTTTGCACCATCTCAGGAGTGCTCATTAATAAAAGAAAAAGTGCAATGTACATCTGGAACATAGGAACAAACTACACTTCGAATTTCTAGAATCTTGGACTTCTCAGGTTATGCCTCTTGGGACAAAATTCAATACCTGGGACTGCCTATAACTCTAGGGGAAAACTGAGCCTCACTATGGAATGAAACCATCAACTAGATCAAAACTAAGATAGCTGCTTGGGGTGGGTAGTGGCTTAACTATGATGGCAAGTTAATCCTCATAAAGTTTGTCCTTTCTACTCTCCCTACCTATCATGCCTCCTTCATCCTAACATCAAATACAATCATGGACCAGATATCACAGCTGCTCAGAAACTTCCTCTGGCAGGGAAGTAAAGGAAATGAAAAGAAATTTCACCTAGTAAGTTGGGACAAAGTGAAAAGGCCAAAGCTGGAAGGTGATCTCTAGATTAGAGACCCTTACCCTGGACTGGCAAACATTGCTTTAGGATGCAAAATCCTTTGACAGCTCTACTCCAATAAACATCATCCAATCAGTCAACTACTCCAGAATAAATATCTCAAAGGAGTCTCATTGAGAAACCTACAAACAGATAGAGTCCCAAAAGGCACACCACTCTGGAATCTCTACAGAAAAGGGCTTTCTACCTTCCAAAACCAGCTCTACAGGGTGCCTGGAAATGGAGCAAATATCATGATATGGCAAGATAAAATCATGGGAAATTCCCCCCTTGAACACACAATGGAGTTAGCTGATCTCCGTGATTGGCTCTCCCAACATGGATTGCACAGTCTAGCCGACTTTTCTATTTGGGACAGTCACGGGAACTAGAAAGAGTGGTTCTTCCACAATCTACTAGTACATTTAATACAACAAAAGCAACTTCTCTTAGATAAGCTAAAGGTATCAGCACCAATTAACCTACATACACCGGATCATTGGAGATGGGGGAAGACAGGGGTCTATACCCCTGCACTTGGCTTTGCAGCCGTGCAACCCACAAAAAATCAAGTCCTCAACCCCTCCATCTGGCAACACACATGGGACACTTATGGTATACCCAAGGTGAATTTTTGCACTTGGTTACTTATTCATAGGAAAGTGCTGACAGGTGAAAATCTTGCCCATAGAGGCATTATATGGCCGCATTGGTGGATTTTGTGCATATTCGCATCTGAAAACATTGATCACCTCTTTGTAAGTTGTGCCTTTGCAAAATTAGTATGGGCCCTTATCCTTCAAGGCCTAAATGCACCTACCCCTATCCAGTGCACAGTAGTGGAACTTTTCTCCACTTAGACTAAAAGGTACCCTAGGGCCCTTAGAGAAAATTCTCTGTGGAATCGTATATGGCACTCCATTCCCAAGTTCATCTGCTGGAAACTCTGGCTGGTCTGAAATAACTGGAAATTCAACAATGTATCATCCTCTCCATTATCTGTGGTTTTCAAAGCTAAGGCGGCTCTGATGGAGGCTCTAGGGAACTACCCCAATAAGTTAGATAACACTCTCATAATTGAAGAATGAAGCTGGCTCAGTACCCTTCTCATCCGAGTCAGCAAAGAAGTACTTGCTTAGCCCACCTTCAATCCTACTTGGTGCATCAGAACATCAGATGCAGAGTTCCAATCCTAGTGGAGGAAGCAGGGAAAGGTAACCGTTTTCTTCGATGGTTCCTCCAAAGGAAACCCAGGGATCTCTGGTGTTGGTGGTGTGGTATACTCTCAAGATGGCTCTCGTACAGATAGCTACAGTTGGCGACTAGGAAAGAGTACCAACAAGCAGGCCGAAATTCTAGGGATTCTTAAAGGCTACCAGATTGCCCAGGAACAGGGTCG
The DNA here is from genome assembly GCA_000404065.3 of Pinus taeda. Classification (NCBI taxonomy): domain Eukaryota; kingdom Viridiplantae; phylum Streptophyta; class Pinopsida; order Pinales; family Pinaceae; genus Pinus; species Pinus taeda. Next base: position 25,358 of record APFE030516475.1, on the reverse strand, counting down.
TACAACTCTCCAGGTCTTTAGAGATTCAAAGCTCTTCATAAAGACAATAAACTCAGTTGAGCATCTAAGCAATATGGCACTCAACAACACTCTCAAGAGACTGCGGGGCTTGCTGAGTTTCTTCAACTCTTCCTCTTTCTTTCACATTCTCCACACCTCAAATAAAGAGGTAGATATCAAAGCCGACGAGGGATGCTATTTGCCTCAAGGGTTCCTCAAAAGAAATTCAAATGAACCCGGGTGGACCACCATTCCATAGCTTATCAGTGATGCACCAAGAGAAACAAGCCCCGAGCAACCATTGGATCTCAGCAATAAACGGCCCAGATCAAACACCAGCTAATATAATTAGAACTACTGGAACCAAACATTGGAGCAGAATAAGGGTCATCGCTCGTGAAAGAGTGCAGAAGTTAACAAAGCGGAAAAGTGGTTTTCTAGCCAAGAGTGGATTTTCGGGCAGCACAAACAGTGGTAAGTGGTATCATGAGCCTGGCTCCGATTTCACTAAGAGGAGGATACGTAGCAGTGGCGAAGGGGGGGGAACCACTTTATAGGGCAGTCAAACCATTAGTGTGTTATTAACCTAAAATACATGGGACCCACCAGATCTAATCAAAATATATCAACAATGCAGTTTCAACATATAGATCGACAGATCGGGATTCAGCGTTTAGTTGAGACAAGAGCTTCTGTAATGGGCCGACGGGTGTGGACTCGATGTGGTATTATGCCCGAGCCTATAAAGCCTGAAGTCTGAAAAGGTAGAGAACCATTATATCCAATTAAAACAGATCAACAGTGGAAGTTCATTTTAAAATTCAATTGATCGAGATCGGGGTCTGGCAGAGCCAAGAGCTTTAAGAAGGGCTAATGGGTGCGGACCTAAAATGGTTATGCGCAGGAGCCTAAAAAATTAGAAGTTCTCTAGTTCAAATCACATATCGGTCGCAGAAGTGGACAGTTGCAAAGAGAACCGAGGATGTGTCGATCCCCAACATCGATAAAGGTGGAACCTCGAACAGTGAGCCAAGATTGTACTATGGAAAAAAGGAGTGTTTTTGCAGAAATTCTCATTATAATGGATTATAAGAACTCAACATTGTCGGAGCTAAGAACTTTAAGAAGGACCGATGGGCGCGGACTTGAAATGAGGATGTGCAGGAGCATAAAATATTTGAAGTCCGTCAGTCTAAATCACATATCGGATCGCAGAAGTGGAGTGTTGCAAAGAAAGCCGAGGAGGTGCCAATCCCCGATACTGATAAAGGTGGAACCTCGAACAGTGAGTTAAGACTATACTATGGCATAAAGGAGTGTTTTGTGGAAATCCTCATCATAATGGTATTTAAGAATTCAATACTATCAAAGCAAAGAGCTTTGTGAAGGATCAATGGGTGCGGACCCGAAATGGTTAAGCGCAAGAGACTAAAAGATTTGAAGTCTACCAAACTAAACTGCATATGGTTCGCGAAGGAGGAATGTTGCATAGAGAGCCGAGGATGTGCTGATCCCCGATGTCGATAAAGGTGAAAACTCGATCAATGTGCCAAGACTGTTCTTTGGCTGAAATGACTATTTTGCGGAAATCTACATCATAATGGTTTTCAATCCCGACGAAAGGTTTTTGGGGTGTTTTACATACAATCTTAAAAGGCCCGAAAAGTATCAAAGGACCTAACTTTCGGGGGCCTTTAGCTTTGCCAAAAGTCTGGGACTCTGATCCGACACCACCAATAGCCTTCCTCCGATGTGATTGCTCGGGGCTTGCTAATCGCTTCTCTTTGTGACATAAGGCAACTCTTTGTATCCTTATTTAGCCGACGCGATGAACCTTTAAGTTCCAAAACTTTAAAGGATTTGTATGAAGTAGAAAGGCACAATGATCTTAAAAACTCTTTGTAATGTTGGTTGTTTAGGTCACGGCCCAACCGTTGATCTATTATATATATATATATAATAAATATTATATATATCATAAACTGTTTTAGTTGTAAAAAAAATGTCCCCTGGGAAGTGGCTTACTATGGGAACGTTTATCTCTTTACAAGTGTTACATAATTATTTTATTATTTGATAAAATATTTCTTCATTTTATGTATGCATGTTTGGTTTTTTTTGTGTGCTAAAATTTCAAAATTGCATTTATGAATACATAGTTTGTTTCTCTCATGGTAACATGCACCATCACTTACCAAATAGTCATATAATTATGTGGGTATGCTAATTCATATACGAACATTTAAAAGTAAATAACTAAGTTAGCATCAACAAAGTTAGAGCTTTTATAAAATTTTACAATTTTGAATTAAAAAACTTTAGAAAGATGAAAGTTTTATGTTGTATATTCTATATGCAGTTTGTATTTGTAAGGCCTCTATTTGCATAATATGAATATCATAACTTAAATTTGGATCTTAAACCTATCTATTGAGGACATATTAAGTATTTTCCCAAAAATATCTCCAAAGTTGGACATTCTTGACATTTTACCACTCACCATTTTGATTATTGTAATAAATATATATTTTTAATTTTCTATACTTGAAAATTTTATTGAGATTTTATGATATTATTGTTCCCAAAGTCACTTTTTACAATTAATGGAGATGTGTAATTCCTTCCATTCTCAACATTGAGCGGACAATTGGCACTGAAAAAAATATAAATAATGAAAAGGCATTTTGATGTTGCATATAAATGAAATATTTCAATATCTATTAATTAAATTAAATTTATGACAATTGTATTCATATATAGTAATTGGAAGAAGAAGAACCATTACTACATCTACATGTTCTTTTTTTTTCTCCTCTACAACCCAATATAGGGGTAATGTGTAGATATAATGTAAGAAATGTGTAGATGTAATATAAGAACATTTGTAAAGAATTTTACATGTCGGTTTAATATGTTTAATTTATATTAATATGTCCAATTTATTATACAATTGGTAAATATTTACATGACTTCAAATTAATATAGAGCCCAAGGGAGATGTTGTAGTGTCCGTAAAAAGTTAAAATTAATAAAATTCAAATTTGTTACATTGTAATTTTTTTTTATTAATAAAATTACCAATAACTTTTTAGATTAAAACAAATCATAATATACATATTACAATAAAATATATAAGTAACAACATTAAGTTAAGATCCATTTTACCTTATAAAATAGAATAATGATTATGTAACCATATTTAAATTTAATTAATAAGCACATAAACTTAAAATATAACAATATGTTTAACCATGGTTATTCATGCCAACTTTGCCATATATATTATTAACTTGTAAATAGGCTTTGTTACAATATCATGGGCCAATACCATGGATCATCAAAACAACATGCCAAAACCATCTCTCATTTCATAATCAAAATATTTTGTAAATATTTTATTTGAATTTAATTGTATAATATTTTTTATTAAATTTAAAAGAAAACATATTATAATTATTTTTGATATATATCTACACCTCTATAGCATGAAAATATATAAGATATAAATAGTAGCTATAAATTAAGATCCATTTCACCATATAAATTAAAATAATAATTTTGTAACCATATTTAAATTTCATTAATAAACACAAAAAATCTTAATACTTACAATTTAACAAGATTTTTAACCATAGATATTCACCACTACTTTACGATAGATATTATTAACCATACCGTATGATTCAACTATACCACATGCCCAAAAAGCATCCTTCATTTCACAATAAAAAGTAATACTTACAGTTAACAAGACTTTTAACCATGGGTACTCATCCCACTTTACCATGGATATTATTAACCATACCATACCATGAGCTCATCAATATCACATGCCCAAAATCCATCTCTCATTTCACAATCAAAATATTTTATAAATATTTTTTTTTATTTT